>JAJOOF010008264.1:0-31063 GCA_029582545.1 Solanum lignicaule | reverse complement strand
TCCCTTTCAATTTGAACCAAGAGAAGACAAACCAATCAAGCAATATGAAGAATGGACAGCAAGTATATCAACCAAACTAAAGCAACAAGATAAGAATAAACCAATCACACAAGACACAACAATTTACTTGGAAAACCCTTCGATGTGAAGAGTAAAAAACCACAGGACCAAAAGCTCCACTATAAACACCAAGAGTTACAAAATTGTTCTCCAAAATTGGCCACAAAATAAGCGCCAAACAACGAACAACAACAAATCAAGATTGCACCAAAACTAGAGAATTAAAGAAGAGATTTCACCCCAAACGCGTTACTGTTCACGCCCTCAAACCGAAAGCTACAGACCTCCAAATCCGATCTCCACCGTTGAATTGCAAGAACCAGATGCTGAGAACTCCCAGTTCAAATTTGAGCACGATCCAACGGTTAACGAAGCGGAAAACTCTGTCTGAAGCGGACTGCCTGAGCAGAAAATTTCCAGAAGCAAAAACGGGATTTTTCTCTTTTTCTCTCAATCTCTAAAACGAATCTCTCTTGATTTTTCTCTCTTGTGTTTCTGAAAATAAGACCAAATAAGTCTTATATATGCCACATAATATTTGGGTTATGGGCTAAAGTGGGCTGGTCTTAATAAGACTTTTATTTATCCACATAGGAAGGGAAAAAAGATCCTAAACCCAACACAAAGAGCAAGACAGAAATGTCCCATATTTTCAGCCATAAACTGAATTCGGATCAGCAAACCTTTCAACTTCTCATGGTCGACGTAACCATTTATCTCTGTGCTATATAAGTATCTTAGAAACCTCATTTTCTTTTGAATGAAGATCAACTGCCTTAAATACCTATCTGTCTTCTGAAGGATTTTGGTTTCTTTTATCAAGAAAGGATCAGACTTGACTAGATACCTCGGTGCATCATTTAGATTCTTTTCGAGGTAATCCATATATTCTATCAGATAGGAATCATCTGACTCATAATTCAGCATTGAACTAGCAGAACCTTCAATGAATTCCCACAACTGTGATACTAGCCTTTCCACATAAATGTTAGTTCTGCATTCTTCTGGCATTCCACCAAAAGCAAGCATTTCCACAATCAATTTGGCCTTCTTTGTGATTTTGACTAAGGAATCAGGCCAAAGAACATGATGGTTTTTGAGAAAAGTTCTGAAAAATCTTAGCTCCATTTCAAGTGCCTCAATATCGACAATATTCAGATACCCTCCACTCTTTATCATTCTTAGGTGATCCAATACATCATCAATGTTATTTTGAGCCATTTTCCGCAGATAAAGTAGAAAAATTCCTGCAGTTTAACCAACTCTTGAAATATTAGTTTCATTAAGAGCAACATTTTTATTCATATATTTCAATATGTAATGTTAGGACCTTCTATACCATTTTGGTTTATCGAAAATTCACAACTTATCACCTTGTATGCTTGTGAAACTGAATCACTTTTGCTAGCTAAATGTATCAAAGGAGAATGGAGAATACTTTAGTTAAATCCCGTGGTTTCAGTATCATATACTAACCAGCCGGCGGATAAGTTAGCATCCCTGAGCCATAGTTTTGATCATCAAAACCAAATGTGACTCTGAATTACCTAATTAAGTGAAAGGCCTCATCAGTTTCGATAAATGAAATTACCCTTAATTCATTCAGAGAAAAAAATGACAAAACACTTCTTCATAGTCTATGAGCCACTGCAACTTTTTGTCTAGAATTTTTTTTGGTTTGGATTAGCTCAAGTTGTCTCTTTTATTTCTGGGTTATACATAAAATTCAGGGGAAAATCATAAGTATCCCTAGCCTATACCCAAAATTCCTGAGACACACCTATGTGTTGTACAAACACAATCAACTTTTCTAGTTGAAGGTGTCATGTCAGCACAAAAAGTGCACGAAAATACAGAAAAATGAGTTCGAGGGGATAATAGGATTCTGGTTAAGTTAAGGTGTGTCGCTGAAATTTCAATCATAATTTAAGGGATAGTTATACATTATTCCTAATTTTAAAGGATTATTAATTTATAATATTAATGGAATTATATATTTATATTGATCTTCCAAAAATATATTATCTTATTATTTAATCAAAATCGGTGATTCTTTCACTAATCCAAGTCAGAATCGGAGAAAAATATTACTCTATCTTAAAGAGATTATTAATCTAGAGAAGTTCTACTACTTCTATTCAGTTTATGCTAAAAATCTGAAAGTCTTTATTAAGAAACAAGAGTTAATATCTCAGATGGTCACTCAACTTTAAGTTGTTCACTTAGAAAGTCACTCAATTTTGAGTTGTTCACTTAGAAAGTTACCCAATCAATTTAAATAATTTTTCATTAAATTTTATTTTAAACTATTTTTAAAGAAATAATAAGATATCTATTTTAATTATTTTATTGATCCATTCCAATTATTTAATTATAATTTTTCTGATAAAACGTACAACAATTGACCCAAAAAAACCCCTTTACCATTCTAGTAATTGCATGACTGGAATTAAAACAACACAAATGACAAAGTTATATACAAACAAATTAACTAACAAAATCACAATTGTATGACTGGAATTAAATATGTCAAAAAATTATCTAAAAAATAGGAAGATGGAATTGATAAGAGTAGTAATTAAGAAGTAATAAGAAAAGCACACAGTAGCAAAAAGTCAAAGTCGTCCAGTCATCAGATCTAGGCCCAGGCCCAGGACCTAAGTTATATTTATATTTGAAAAATGTTATAAAATACATTTATATATTGATTTTAACATATTGTTAATATATAAAATGTATATACATACATGTAAGATTATTCGGTTCGGTTTGAATATTTTTCAATTTTTTATAAATTAAAAAGATCATCCCAATTGTTCAGGACGGTTAGACACTTAAATAAAAGTCCGTATTTTTGTTAAATTTTTTTATATAAATTAATTCGGTTAGGTTTGATTGGTTCGAACGATTTTCATATTCTTTTGGCACCCTTAGATACTACAGTGGCTCACTTTTATTTGTTTAGTTTAGATTTTTCTATCCTCTCAAAAAATAATGATTAATATGTTTATCATAATATTCATATTTGTTGTGGAATAATTTTAGATTTTAAAAAATAAATAATTAATGCCGAGAGTAAAATAAAAAGTCCCAAATGATCATTCAACATTAAGGAATTGTCTAGACATTATGTGGTTGTACTTGTAGCAACTTTTAGAACTTGACTTACATATAGCAAGTGAAATCAACAGCGATTAAAGTTGAATTTAGCTTCAATGAATGAATAATTTGAGTTTTTGATAAAAATCATCCTTAAATTATATTCCACATTTAAACTATATCTTTAAAATATTTTATTTTTTTTGCAGAAAACATCCTCCAAGTTTTTGAAAGTTACCAATTTTTATCCTCCCGTTAGATATTTTAAAAAGAACTTAGGGATCCTACAAAAATATGTACAATTCACATTACTATCAACAAAAGTTTTCCTACATAATTTCATTACATGCTATAAAATGTTTCTGAAAAAAGAAAAATATTAAAAATCGTGAACACCATTGCTTGTTGAAACAAAAATTATTAGGAAGGTGTGAGGATACATGATCTGCTATTCTTCTCGTTTACAAAGGAAAAAAAGTTGGAGTTTAATTATCTTTACCCTTTTCAGATTCAAATTCTAGTTAGATCAATAATTTTTCGAGGCAATCTGATAAAGGTGTTCGAAATTCTGATTTTGTCTTGCATTCGAGTTTCATTCTCCATTATTGGAAGTCTCCAACAAACACTGTTTCTAGTAGATTCAATTGAGAAGAAGCATATTTCAATTGATAATTTTTTTAGCATAAATCACAAGAACAATAAATGAAAAAAAAACTATCAAATTAAAAGATTTTGCAAAATGCTAAACTCAATTGTCGAAAAAGTTCATAATAACACTTTTGGCCTGTCTCGGAATAATAAGTACGAAGGGGAGACTTGATTTTTGTGCGATCCATTAGTTTTCTGACAAATTCTAACAGAAAGATGAATATAGTTAGCTATTAAATATTTGGAGGATGTTTTTTGCCAAAAAAATATATTTTAAGGATGTAGTTTAAGTTGGAGGTAAAGTTTAAGAATGATTTTACCCAAAAACTTGAAAAGTTTTATTGAAATTTTCCTTAAAACCTGGGGAAGTATTATGAGAATAAATGGCAGAGCAACAAAAATTAAACTCACCTTAATCAATGACCATGGATGGAATCTTCTAGTATTGAGAGTCTGAAATCATATAATATTATCTCTTTGCACAGAAATCGTAAATCTGATTTTAATTGTAAATCAATTAGTATAGTTTTGGGATCGTACTAACATATTCTTTGAGATTGTAAATATTTTTCATATCTCTATAATCATATTATAGTTGATTCATAATGAACCAAAAGATTTGAAATGTCTAAAGATAAGATATGGGCCTTCAAATACCACCACATAATTTCCTAATTGGTCCCAAAGACTAAACTAGCTAGCAATCCACTAAACTTATTTCAGACTTTAATGAACATAGCAAAAAAATCATTTTCATATAGTTATAACTCAGAAAAAATTACTTTATTAGACATATATTCATCCATACATATTACCGCTAATTAATAATTTTGTATCATTTTTTATGTTAGATATATTCTGTCACGATCCAAAAATGGACGTGATGACACTCGTCTTATCCCACCAAGACAAGTCAGCCTAAAACTTAACTATTACAATAAAATGCTGAATTTTTTATAATCAAACTCAAAAACACCCCAAAATATGGATGTCACGTGTACAAGCCTCTAAAGTATTACAATTGATTCAAAAGAAAAACACAAGTCTCAAATGACATTGTTTCTAGAATAGAACAAGATCATAAATAGGAGTAAGAAGGTCCGTTGAGATGACAAACAACTTCCTCACAAATCTCCAAGAAGCCTTGGAGAAGAAGAGAATGGCAAGTACCACAAAAATCCAGGCTCGTAACCTACAAAAATTGTAGAAGCAAGGGGTGAGTACCAAACCACACAGTACTCAGCAAGTAAACTCCTCAACACAAGTTAAGAGAATAAAATACACTCCTTACCACCCCAACCGAACCTCCACAACTACAACCTGCAAAAAACTAGCACAACCTAACAGTTCACAATTTACATAGCACACAATTCAACATCAACACTCTAACAATTACATATCCTCAACAACAACCTCGATAGTTCATCAATCATAAGTTTCACAACAAGGCACTCATAAGATCAACAACACACAAGATCAAGTTCATCAATGATAAAAATGTGCAATGCAATGTCAAGTATAATGATGCATGTCTGACCTAACAATGCATACCTGCTGTCTCTCAGTCCGGGACCCATGGGGGACATATTTGTCCATGCATCCATTGCGGCGACCCTCGATATATAGTATCCATCGCGGCGCGTGACACGTCCCTCGAAATGGTACATCCTCTTTAATTTCTTATTCTTCCTCAATTCACATAACACTCATCACAATCATGTCTCAGAACCAATGCAAATGGCATGTTCACACAAATAATGAGGAGATGACCATTTTCACAACAATGCACAATTCAAAACAACACAATTGTGATATAACATCAACAATTAATCAATAAGCCTTTCAAACCATCTCAACACATCACACACCAATAATTAATCACATTACATTTTATCACTACAAGAAAAGTGTGAATTACATGGGGATTTTTCTGGAGATTAGTATGAAAATTTGCAGGAAAATAAGTTTCCTACGACTTTTCATACTAATCCCCAAGAAAATCCCCATGTAATTCACACTCTTCTTGTAGTGTATTACCCATTTTTCATCATTAGAATTATCCAATATGGACAAGTCAACCCATCACCAAGTCTCATTACTCCCCAACACATACCACAAGGAAATACAGGATTATATACAATTAACAATGGTTTAGAAATTCACTTGCTTCAATTAATCAACAATTCGTTCCGGAACTTGAGCCTTTCCCTTTCATTGTACTTCCACATCAATGCAATCTATTCAAATAAATAACCACAATAAGATTTCGAACTAACAACACTCATATTACTATATGTTTAGCCTAGACCCAAAAACTCTCCCAAACCCATAGTCAAACTCCTAATCTTGCTAACATGTCAACTCTCATATTTTCCAAATTTCAAGCCTAGAGTTAAATCTTAATTCTTCCAATATCATAATTCTAATGGCATTCATATAATAAAAAGTATCCCTACTATTTAATTTAGCAATTATAACATGTCAAAATCTTAAATTTAAGATGATAATCGCAGGAAATTTCTATAATCGAATCGATACATGCTATTCTCTGCAATCTATTCCCTATATATTTATATAATATAAAACAAATATCAATTTCTCAATTGTCAAACATTGGCATCATTAGCCAATGATTGACATTAATTGCTTGTCCCCCCCACCAATTTAGAAAATAACAAAGATGGCAGTAATGAGGTTTAAACAATTTCATTCTGATTTTCTCTTTCGCCACACTTTTATAATATAGTATAATATAATAATACTACCACTTCATTCACATTTCCAGAATACAAGGATTAGGCGAGATTTTACCTGATGCAATTGGTAGTCCGCCATGGTTGTCGTCCGTAAAGGTTTTACCCCTCTTTTTATTTTCCTAAATTAATTGTTTATTAAAAGTGACGAACTCATTAACCTATTTTAATACATGGGCCAAGTGAAGTTGAATATTAAATATAGGGAAAATTTTCAAAATGTCAATATTTTGACATTTAATAGAGTCCCTTAGCCACACTTTTAATAATTATTTAAAATGTCAATATTTTAGTTTGTTATGTATCAGATTTATGTATTCTTTTATTTGTTTGATTTAAAACAATACAATTATTTAATAACAAAAAGATAAATTTTTTATTATGTTTTCTTTGTAATTGTATACCAATAATTTTTACATTTTATGTACTTACTTTACCATTCAAATTAAAATTAGTATATTACTTTCATAATGGAAACTAAAATTGTATTCCAGCGAAATTGTATTACATGATTGTATCCAATATAATCCAATCATCACATAAAAATATGATTTACGAAAGGATACAAGATTATGGAAAAAAGAGAGCCTACATGGTGGAAATAATACAATCTATTGACGAAGGATACAATATTTTTTTTTAAAAAAAAAACACAAATTAACTATGAAAGAAATAGGGATACAAGATTCTGGAAATGAAAAATAGCATACATAGCGAAAATAATACAATCCGTTGAGGAAGGATACAATATTCAAAAAAAAAATGATAAGTCTTAATGCTCCCAGATATTTTGATGATCTCCTCACAAGTGCAGGGACCCGGTCCTCTGCAGAGTATGCTCGTCCAGGATCATATGTTGTACAGCTGGAAAGCTGTCCTCATCAGAAGTTGGTGAAGTCGTCAGAGTACTACACCAATCAAAAGGGATGAGGTTGTTTGTCCAATGTGTATTAATTCTTGATGTTGATATATTTAAGACAACAAACAACAAACTAACTCATTCATTCAAAGAGAGATATTCAAGCTTCAAAACAGCAAGGGACCTAATAGATTGCATTATTGCTTCCTGAATCACCTGTTACTTTGATTACTTGTATTTGTACGTATATTGTAGGAATCGTTTCGCTTGTGATAGAAACATTTCAACCTTGGGTGAATCTTTGTAAGAACGTAGTTGTGGACAACTTAGTGTCTTACGTCAAAGTCTATATTAATCAGTTGGGTTAGTATAGTGGGCAATTCAGGCATTGATTTGGCTCATTGAGTGCTAGTGTATTACTCAAGATAGAGATTAGTAGGATAATCTTGTGTGTGTTGTAAACTGGGTTTTACTTTGGCTTGTGAAGTTTAGTAAAAGCAGTTTGAAAAATCATGTGAGACAGGTCATGGTTTTACTCCCTTGAGCAAGGAGGTTTCCACGTAAAGTTGTGTATACCTTATTTACTTTCAGTACTTATTTACTTTTGTTATTGTCATCGTGCTAAAGACCTGGTCCTATCGTAACTAAGTGGACACATACATTCCAACAAGTGGTATCAGAGCTTGACTTTTCTATTTGGGTAACACCAAGAAAAGAAAAGATCATGAAGGAATGACTGCTCCACCCAACATGGAGGAAGGTCAGTCATCTACCAGACCACTTCGCTTCAATGGACAGTATTATGGGTGGTGGAAGAATCGCATGCATGACTACATCAATGCCGAAGACACTGAGTTGTGGGACGTGATTCTTAATAGACCTTACATTCCCACAAAAGAAGTGAAAGATGGACAGCTTACTACGACGGTTATCAAAACCAGAAAGGAATACAACGAAACGGACAGGAAGAACATAGAGAAGAACTATAAAGCGAAGAAGATTCTGGTATGTGGAATCGACTCAGATGAGTACAAAAAAATCTCTGCCTACGAGACAACCAAAGAGATATAGGACTGTCTCCAAACAGCCCATGAGGGAACGACACAAGTGAATGAGTCTAAGGTCGATATGATTACGACTCAATATGAGAGTTTCTGTATGAAGGAAGGTGGAACTATTCACGAGATGAGTTCAAGATTCACCTCCATAACCAACGAACTGAGATGCCTTGGTGAACCTATTCCACCAAGCAAACAAGTTTGAAAGATTCTCAAGGTGCTTCCCAAGTCATAGGAGAGCAAAGTGAATGCTATAATTGAAGCAAAAGATCTGAAGGTGCACGCCATGGATGAACTGATTGGAAATCTTCAAACCTATGAGTTGAACAATCAACAAGGGTCAAACATGAAGGAGGGAAAGAAAGAGAAATCAATAGCATTAAAAACATCTTTAAACGATGGGACTGAGGAGAAGGATGAAATGGCATACGTCACTAGAAGGTTCTAGAAGACTATCAAGAAACATGGAGGCTTTCAAAAGAAGGAAAATGATCTTTGTCATAAATGTGGAAAACCTGGTCATTTTATGAGGGACTGTCCGAGTTAGAAGCAGGAAACTCAAGACTTCAGACCTCGCAGAAGGGACCAGGTCCTAGACCATGCCAAGAGAAAGGCTAATGCTAATCAACTAGTGAAGAAAGCCTTGGTTGTATGGGGAATTGCATCCAGTGAATCAGAAGAAGAGGCAGACAACCATGAAGATATCTCGATGATGGCTGTCGAAGATGATGAAACTGTGTTCAACTCTATTTTCTCACTAATGGAAAAATCTGACGATGAAGATGATTTGAATGAGGTAACCCTTTTCGATCTCAAAAATGATCTAGACACTCTTTCTATTAAAAGATTGAGAAAACGTGTTGATGTATTAATTGACTCAGTTGATGAATTAACTTCTGAAAATTTGATGATAAGTGAAAATTTGAGTTTGTGTCAGGATGAAAACTCAGCTCTTAACTCTAAAATGTCTGAAAAATTGAGTTTGAGTGTTAGGATAGGTATCCTAGAGACTGGTAGTTTGCAACTCAACGAGGAACCTGGTACCTCTGAAGGTGGGAAGCGAAAACTCAGTAACTTTGAGGTTGAGCTAGAAGAGAAAATTAAAACCTCAGAGTCTAAGTTAGTAGCCTCCCTTGAAAGGAATTCTCAACTAGTGAAGGATCTATGTAAGATCAAAGAAGAGTTGAACCACTCCCTCAAATGGACTGATTCGTCTAAGATACTCTCCAACTTAGCAAATCAAAAGTTCAACAACAAAAAGGGGTTAGGTTGTAGACAGATAGAGCCTCATTACAATCCCTACGATAAATATGTGTCGGTCTCTGACAATCTTTTGTGTACCCATTGTGGAAGAAATGGTCATCTGAAAGAAAAATGTGAGATTCTGAGAGGAGTTAAAGAAAGGCAAAAGAAGTTTCTTATATCGAGAAAAGTTTTTGTAAAAAGGAAAATGGTACCTTGTCTCAGTTACCATTTTAACAAGAAAACTTTACCCCCATGGACAGGAAGGTTTCGTATTAAACCTTTTGACAGTTTTTGGGAACTTCATCTAATGTGGGTTCCTAAGTCTAATAAGTGATTCTTGTGCAGAAGAGAGGAAGCAGTCAGTACTGGTACATGGACATTTGATTCTCAAGGCACATGACTAGAGATACTCTAAACTTCCTCTCTTTGGAAGCACACCAGGGAGGTGGTGTGTCGTTTGGTGGTGGGAAGAAAGGTTTCATTCTCGGAATTGGCATGATAGGAAGAACAATTGATCATTGCTTAAAATACAATCTTTTGAGTGTTTCCCAAAGTTGCGATAAGGGAAATAAAGTTAAGTTCTTGTATGATGGGTGTTTGGTAACTAACTGTGTAACTAACAAGGTTTTTTATCTGCTAAAAGGGTCAAAAATATGTATGTTGCAGATCTTGACTCAGTAGAAGGAGACAATCTTTCATGCCTAAGTGCTCAAGCTGACAATGCAAATCTATGGCATAGGCGATTGGGTCATGTGAGTGTATCTTTGCTGAACAAACTTGATGCAGGGGACCTGGTCCGTGGTTTGCCAAAGCTAAAGTTTTTTTATGATAAAGTATGTGATGCATGTGTAAAAGGGAAACAAACAAGATCATCTTTTAAATCCAAGAAAGGTATGAGCACAACTAGACCTTTAGAACTTCTCCACATGGATCTATGTGGACCTGTCAGAGTTCAAAGCAGAGGAGGTAAGAAGTACATTCTGGTAGTTGTTGATGATTTCTCCAGGTTCACCTGGAACATGTTCCTACGAACTAAGGGCGAGACAGCCGGACTTTTGATCACCTTTTCCAAAGCAATTCAACTAAAAGTTAACTGCAAAATAGCTAGCATCAGATCTGATCATAGCACAGAGTTTGAAAACTCTCAAATTGAAGGCTTTTGTGCTGAAAATGGAATTCATCACAACTTTTCTGCGCCAAGAACTCCCCAGCAAAATGGAGTTGTCGAAAGGAAGAACAAAACATTGGTGGATATTGCTAGAACCATATTGATTGACTCAGGGTTAGCAATGAATTTTTGGGCAGAAGCAGTCAACACAGCCTGTTATGTTACAAATATGTGTCTTATCAGGTCCATGATCAAGAAAACACCTTATAAGTTGTTGAATAACATGAAACCTTTAATTGCTCATCTGAAGCCATTTGGTTGCAAATGCTTTGTACTGAATAATGGAAATGATAACCTTGGCAAGTTTGATGCCATGAGTGATGAAGGGGTGTTTGCTGGGTACTCTTCTACCAGCAAGGCATACAGAGTTTTTAACAAAAGAAATCTATGTGTTGAAGAGAGCATACATGTGATATTTGATGAGTCTGATGATAAGAGTAATAATGAACATAAAGAAGGCTCTGATTTGGAGGAGCTGATCAAGGTAAAACAGGACAAGGTAATCCTAAATCCTGGAAGCAAACAGGTTGCAAGAGAAAACAGTGTAGAACTCACAGAAGAACTTGGTCCCTCTGGTTTAGCTCAGGAGGTATTATCTCCAAATCCAGAAGGCGGAGAAGGTGAATCCGCTGCTGATATTGAAGAAAAGATAACTAGAAAGTCTAGATGGAAACATCAATCCTCATATCCACTAGACAACCTCATCTCTCCACTTGACTCTGGAATACAAATTAGATCCAGAATAAGAAATCTAGTTGCATATTCAGCCTTCATATAATCCATTGAGCTTAAGAATATCAAAGAGGCTTTACATGATGCAAATTGGGTAACATCAATGCAGGAAGAACTTCATAAGTTTGAGAGAAGCAAAGTATGGCACCTGGTCCCCAAACCTCTCAACAGAACCATTGTTAGGACTAGATGAGTCTTTAGAAACAAGCTTGAAGAGCATGGGAGTATTACCAGAAACAAGTCAAGACTCGTGGTGCAAGGATATAATCAACATGAAGGGATTGACAATAACAAGACCTTTGCTCTTGTAGCCAGAATGAAAGCTATTAGAATCTTGATAGCCTTTACTGCCCACATGGAGTTTAAACTATTTCAAATGGATGTCAAGAGTGCCTTCTTGAATGGACATTTGAAAGAAGAGGTATATGTTAAACAACCTCCAGGTTTTGAAGATGTTGATCTGCCAAATCATGTGTTGAAGTTGGAAAAAGCTTTGTATGGTCTAAAGCAAGCACCCAGAGCTTGGTATGAGTGCTTGTCAAAATTTCTCCTTGCAAATGGATTCAAAAGAGGTAAAATTGATAATAACCTGTTCCTAAAATCCAGAGATAAGGAACTGTTGATTGTACAGGTATATGTAGATGGCATCATCTTTGGAGCCACTTCAGATTCACTGTGCAAAGAGTTTGTTGATTTGATGAGTAGTGAATTTGAAATGAGCATGATGGGGGAGCTTACATTCTTCCTAGGATTGCATATCAAGCAGTCTTCTCAGGGCACATCTATATGTCAGGAGAAGTATATAAAAGAATTGCTCAAAAAGTTCAATCTGCTTGAGGCAAAAGTCTTGGATACTCATATGAGCACAAGTGTGAAACTTGATCTGGGTGAAGATGGTATTGAGGTTAATCAGACCATGTACAGAGAATTATTGGGTCACTTCTGTACCTCATTGCAAGTAGTCCTGACATTGTCTTTAGTGTAGGGATGTATGCAAGATTTCAAGCAACACCAAAGGAACCACACTTGAAGGCAGCCAAGCGAGTTCTGAGATACTTGAAAGGAACTCAGGACCTGGTCCTCTTCTATCCCACTGGTGACTCATTTGATCTAATTGGTTATGATCACGCTAATTATGCAGGTTTTCTTATTGATCGAAAAAGCACATCAGGCATGGCACACTTCCTAGGATCATCACTGATTTCTTGGGGGACTAAGAAGCAAAATTCAGTGGCACTGTCTACAGCAGAAGCAGAATATGTGGCTACTGCATCATGTTGTGCTCAGCTCCTAAGGATCAAGCAGTAACTGGAAAACTTTGGTGTTCTCACAAACATTATTCCCCTAATATGCGACAACACTAGTGCAATGAACATGGCTAAGAACCCTGTTCAGCATAAGAGGACAAAACACATAAATGTCAGGCATCACTTCTTAAGTGACAATGTTGAGAAGCAAAATGTGGTGATGAGGTTCTGCATGACAGAAGATCAATTGACTAATATCTTTACAAAGCCCTTGAGTAAAGAATGTTTTATAAAAAACAGACTGAGGTTGGGAATGCACAAAATCACTTGATTCCATAACAAGTTTGCACAAAATCTTCTAGTTGATTATGTTAAGGAGGGCATGTATCTATACTAGTTGTAATGCTTATCGTTTGAGAATTCACTTTTGGTACCTTACTGCAGGTATACACTTTTGAGATGTTAGCCGAAGAGAAAATCTAACCATACAGGCATGGCTATATACAAAATGGGACCTGGTCCCCTAAAGGTTAGTATCACTAACGCTGCACTGTGTGTCTATCAACGGTCACTGCCACGTGTCCTTTACCCATTCACTGCGTCAGTTTCAGACGTCTTTTCACTTTAAATCCAAGAATCGCTACTCTTTAGGGACCCGATACCTTTTGTGCTTAAATACTACTGGTTTTAGTAAATCCAAACCTCATAATCTCTTTCAAAATCTTCTTTTTGTGATTCAGTACTCTGTTCTAAACAGTCTTTTTCTTCTTATCAAAATGTCTCAATCTTTTTCTTCTTCAAAGCTTCCCCTCTCACAAGAAATTGAAAACCCCAGTTCATTCAATTTCTCAATTCCTCTGCAAGAAGAGTTTCTTTCCACACCAGTCTGTGGAGTTGGTGAGACGGGTGAATCCATCACACCTCATATTGAAGTGGTGGCTTCTCTTACACTTCTATCTGGCGTAGTTTTGCCATGTTCTCCTACATTGGTTCTATTCGGTGAGAAATCTCAAAACTCAAAGGCCCAATCAGTTGTGAAATCCAGTATTGATCTCCCCACTGAAGAGGTCGAAGTGTTTTCTAGGGCGGTGTCATCTATGATGTCTAAGCGACTTTTTGATGGAGATCTGTCTGAGGGAAAGGGTCCCGAGTCAAACATTCTGGCGGTAGCGGCAGAACTGGTGGCTGTCCAAAGCTTGGCCTCCCTCAGGGGTGATGTTCAACCAACTCTTTGGAACAAGAGTTGAGATCGCCGGAACAGGTCCCTCACAGTGTTCAACCTGTGTTTACCAAACTCCTAAGTCATTTGACGTTGCAAGTGAAGAAGGGGAGGAAGAAGAAGTTCCTTTGAAATGGAGTAGGAAATGGGTTCGAGGTGCTAACTTCTCGACAACAGGTGTCCCAAATCTAGAGGGAGTTAACATTGTTCCTGACACCGACCTCAATAATGAGCCTGCTGAGTCTGCAAAAGAGAGGACAAGAAAGGGGAAAGGAAAGATGGTCGAGTCCCACACAAAGGGGGACAAGAAAAAGTATGGCACCAAGAGTGAGATGCAGAAAGTCATGGGAAGTGCCATAGCAGCAAATGTGATTCAAACAGAAAGGGCTAGGAAGAGAAGACGGAAAGGTCACTTGCTTGAAGAACCCACCTCAACCCCTTTGCCTATTGGGTCCAGTGATATAAAATCTTATGATGTTGCTGCGCATGTGGCAAAAAGAAGGAAGGAAGCAGAATTTGAGAGGGTTAAATCCAAAAGGGGTCACATGTCAATGAAAAAATCTCATGTGAAGAAGGAGAGAGTGAGTAAAAAGTTCACTGAAAAATCAAAATCCGTCAAGGGACCAGGTCCTCGTGTTCAAAACAAGTTGAAGAAAAAGAAATGACCAGGGAAGAACGTATAGTGGAAATGGAGAACCAAAAGGTTCTGAATGGCAGAAGTAATTGACTCTGAAATCCTAACAAAATTCAGTATGTCTAACCTATATGATGTTGTTTCTCTACCAGGTTGGGGTCACCTATTTGAGGCACCAACACCATACTTGCACGAGCCAGAAGTGCATGAATTCTACTATAAGATGGAGTTGTTGAGCGATGGGGGGGGAGGTTAGGACTACTGTAAAAGAGGTCAAAATATCTCTGGATGAGGAAACCTTGGGAATCATTCTAAGTGTCCCGGTGAAAGGAATCTAGACAATTGAAGGCTGCAAACCCTCGAAAGAATTCACTAAACAGGCCATTAAACGTGGGGACATCAAACATGCAGGGTTGCCAAAGAAATTTCTCAAGGGGGAGTACTAGTTGTTGTTTGAATTCATCAACAAGGTATTGGTGCCAAGGATAGAGAAAAGAACTGTAGCATCTGCTGCTAATCTATTTCTTATGGAAAAACTGGATGAACTTGAGGAAATCAACCTTCCTGACCTAGAAGTTGGCCAAACATGGCATTCCCTATGGCTATTTGTTGAACTATGTGTTCAAACATTTTGAAGTGCCTCTTGGTCGTGGAATACCTGGTACTGTTAAGCAGACGTTTACTGTTGTTACTCTCTTGGAGTGTGAGTGTGTTGAGGGCAAGGCAATGGGTAGGTCTCAAGTAGCAGATCTTTTAGAACAACAAGCCTCTCTCAAAAGAGAGTTGACTGACCTTGCAGCAATTCTGATTGATAAGGAAGTTGAAATTGCCCAACTTAAAGCTCAGTTGCAGAAGGCTATCTTCAAGGGACCTTGTACCAGTGTCGTGGATGTAAAAGAGGTCGAGAGCTGAGAATGAGCAGCTGCTGAAGACAAATGCCTCACTCGATGAGGAAGTCAAAGCTCTCAACAAGCAAATCATTCAAGCTCATGTTGATGCAAATGAACGAATGTCTTTGCTGATGTGAACTCTTACTCCCCCTCTCCCTCCCCTCCGTCCTAAATGAGTCATATCTTATTGTCCTCATCACCTCTGTGTCAACAACTCTAGTGGCTTTGTGTACTGTTTTGGCTGATTCTTGTGGTAAGCTTTTGTCATCTAATGATATTTCTATTTATGACCTATTCAGTATGTTTTGATATTCTCTTTTGTGCTTACCTATATATGTTCTGTGTGGCCCGTGGCCCTGAATCCTTAAATGCTTTGCATGCAGCTCGTATATGTTTACTGCCATTCCTTTTCAATGATGTCAAGAGGGGGAAATTAAGGTGAACAGTTGTGTGAAATTAGAAGGGAACTGAACTAAGGGGGAAGAACAGTGATAGGGGGAACAACGATAGGGGGAATTAATGTATTTTTGAATGAATGCTTAACACTCATGTGAGACAGCTTCTAAGTTGTTTGTCATCATCAAAAGGGAGAAAAAAATGATAAGTCTTAATGCTCCCAGATGTTTTGATAATCTCCTCACAAGTGCAGGGACCCGGATCTCTGCAGAGTATGCTCGTCCAGATCATATGTTGTACAGCTGGAAAGTTGTCCGCATCAAAAGTTGGTGAAGTCGTCAGAGTACTACACCAATCAAAAGGGATGAGGTTGTTTGTCCAATGTGTATTAACTCTTGATGTTGATATATTTAAGACAACAAACAACAAACTAACTCATTCATTCAAAGAGAGATATTCAAGCTTCAAAACAACAAGGGACCTAATAGATTGCATTATTGCTGCCTGAATCAGCTGTTACTTTGATTGCTTGTATTTGTACGTATATTGTAGGAATCGTTTCATTGTGATAGAAACGTTTCAACATTGGGTGAATCATTGTAAGAACGTAGTTGTGGGCAACTTAGTGTCTTACGTCAAAGTCTATATTAATCATTTGGGTTAGTATAGTAGGCTATACAGACATTGCTTTGGCTCATTGAGTGATAGTGTATTATTCAGGATAAAGATTAGTAGGTTAATCTCGTGTGTGTTGTAAACTGGGTTTTACTTTGGCTTGTGAAGTTTAGTAAAAGCATTTTAAAAAATCATATGAGACAGGTCGTGGTTTTATACCCTTAAGCAATGAGGTTTCCACGTAAAGTTGTGTGTACTTTCTTTACTTTCAGTACTTATTTACTTCTGTTATTTTAATTGTGCTAAGGACCTGGTCCTATTGTAACTAAGTGGACGCATACATTCCAACAAAATATAAATTAACTATGAAAAAATAGGATATATGCTTAAGAAATACAAATCTATTTGGCATACCTATTGAAATGACTACAAACTAAAAAAGAAATAGAGAAAATGGTCAAATGACCCCCCAATCTATTAGTCAATTCTCGACTACACATTTATACTTTACGGGGGTCCTATTACCCCTCTAGACATTTTAAAAGTGGAATATATTGCCCCTTAAAAGGTCACACCCAGATTTGTGGTAAGTGGTGGGCTGCACGCACAATGCCATGTAAATATATTGTACTTTTTTTATTAAAATATTATTATTCTACTTTTTATTCTATTTCCCTTTTATATTTGTTTTCTTTTCTATTTCAACCCATTCATCTTTTCTTTGACTACAAATTTCCTGCCATTAAAGTGGAAATTCCAAGTTCCATTTCTAAAACCTCAAAAAATTTAGTTTCTTAATCTTTGTTTGAATTATTTTCAGAGAAGTTCTCAATTTTCTTATACAAGCCAATCTTGAATATCTAAGTTTGGTATTTAATGGGTGTTCTCCGATGAGAATATTGTTGGACTTTGAGAAGCTAAAAAATGAAGTATATTTGAATGAGATAATAATTTGATTGATGAAATCCTTGAAAGTTTACGGATTTTCAAAGTCGTAAACATATTGATTTGGCTCACAACAATTTAAAAGGAGAAAATCTTCTGGGTTGTTCATGTTAAAGAATTTGATGTTGATATACTTGTATAGTAATCACTAATCAACTTTCGGATCTGGTTCGAAACTGGGTTTCTTCAATTTTTTGCGTTGTTATACTTGAAGTAGTAAAAATTTAGTTGTAAAAGATGCTAATTTTGACTTTGATGCTTTGTTATTTTATTTACTCAACTGGGTTTCCTCTATATTGTTCAATTTTGTGTTCTTGTGCTTCAACTTATGAACACTTAGCTATGCAAAAGTGTTGATTTTTAATTTGATCTCGTATTCTCCTAATTTTTTCAAGTGAAGTCGATTTCTTTTGAAAAAAGAAGAAGGAATTAAAGGAGATAGCGTTAGTAGTAACTATTATTAACAGTGAGGTGCTTTCATACTTTTTTCAGACAATTTAAATCAGACGGAGTGTTGAAGAGATAGAGAAAGAAGAGAAAGAAAATAAAATGGAAAAGATAAATAAAAGTAAAAATTAGCATACATAAATTTAAAAAAAATTCAGAAAATTAATATGAAAAAGAAAAATAAGAAAGTTTGCATCTCACTCTCTTTGAGAAGGTATATTACACTTTCTTTGCCAACTCAGCATTAGGGAGCAAATAATTCTACTATAAAATAGTTCAAGGGGGTAATAGAACCCTCCTAAAATATAAGTGTGTAGTTGAGAATCCACTAATAGAATGAGGGGTCATTTGACCATTTTCTCAAAGAAATGCAATTTTCTTAATACAAATACAAATGTTGAGTAAAAGAACAATAATTGACAAACAAAATTAATATGAATACAATTTTGGTATGAATACAATTTTTGCAACATTCCTCTGACTCTCTCTTTCTTCTTCTGTTGTATTCCTTTTTTCTGATTTTTTGTTCACCAAATCCAAATCTGAAAATTCGTATTCACTTGTGCATAAGTAACTCTACAAGAAAAAATTGAAATTATTAGATATGAATGTATAAAAAATTAAACAATATATGATGTATAATGTAGATTTCTACAATCAACTAAATCTCAAATATGAAAACAAAATTACAAAAATTGCTTAAAAGACGAAAAATATGAAATACATAAAAGAGGAAAATCTGACAAAATACTTGGTGAATATGAAAACAAACTCACAAAAAAAAAAAATCAAACAATACTGATTAAAAGACGAAAAATTTGAAATACAAAATACTTGGTGAATATAAAAACAAAATCACAAGAAACTTCACAAAATACTTGTTGACTTCGAATTTACTTTATCAATGGGTGAATAATATTTTGAATTAATTGTGAGATTTCTTAAACAAGTGCAGGAAATTTGAAGAGTTGAAATGGTATAAATTTTTATTACTTTTACCTTCTGATATTTGGGTATGAAGAATTTGCATTTATGGTACTTATTCAGTGCTTGCTGTTGCCATGTATTTTGGGGAGGAATAAATGTATCTAGATCCCAGAATACTATCACAAAGAACTACTTGACATTTGTTATGGTCGAAAAAATCCTGATAACAAAATGCACTTTTGTTTATGTAAGAGTAGGAAAATGGAATAACATTACTTTCTGCCAAGATTTGAGGTACTTTTAATTCAACATTGACTCACAAAGTCTTCACTTTGTGGCATTGGTATTTTACAAGCTAAGCTGTGTTCCCTTTTGTCAGTTGTCTGAAACTGAATATTATCTTTGTTATCTAAATGCTAGTGTATTTTTTCAGTATTTCACTCAATATCAATGGTTATCGACTTTTTGTGCTAAATAGACCTCGTACAAGCTTCCTAATTGCATATTTTTTTGGCCAACAGTCATTCTATATGCTGAAGTATACTTGAGAAAACCAGACTGCTAGAGAGATTGTGGACTTCTTAGACTGACTTTGATACTTCAGAAAAATTAAGTTATGTTTGGAAAAGAGGACACTGCCTTTTCTCTCTATTGTTCTTTAAGGTGTTGAATAATTCAGTCTCTTGTCTTACCTCAGATTGTTGGTCTGTGTTACCCAGGAAAGTTTTTGTTTTTTAAGCTTAAGTCTCGACTTGAAGTACTAAGCTTATGTGTAGATTGCAAATGGTTTCATCAGCGGTTGGTTCTCATTATTAATACTTTCGCAACTGAAGAAGGTAAGATTTTATTCTGAATGTGTCAACAAAGTGATAGAACCAGTCAAATTAATCTATTGGGATAAGTAGTGTACAGTCATATACTTGCTACAAATCTTCAAGATTCTCAACCTTACCTAGACTTCTATGTGTTAATATCAGTATCTTCTGAATGTCTGGTATGTATTTAAAAGATTTGGAGTAGATTTGTCAATTGAGTAGCTTTCTGTATTTTAAAGATTGGAACTTTTAAACTCAGGTAGGTTAGCTGATGGTGAGACCAAAGACTCAAATTCCATCCTGATTGCATAAGTACCAGTGTAAGGGAACGTGTACACTAAATCAAGAGTTCATGTAAGATGATACTATACAATAATGAATTCAGAATCATAAAAAAGAATTAAGACTCAGCAAAGATCATGTCAGGATTATGTAGGTTAACAGTTATTGAGACTAGAGAGATAAATAGCATCCTGATTCCTGATTGTGCATACATCAGTGTAAGGAAAGTATGAGTAAACTAAGAGTTAGATTAAGATGATAAAAACATATAACGAAATTCTATATTACTTCAAATAAAAAATAGTAATCATGTAGTTATTACAATATATATTGAATCATCAGAATATCAAAACCTCTTCTTATTCCTATTCCAGCAGCGTCTAGTAGCAGGAGGGTCATTAGGAAGTTTAGGCATATCGTGGTGGTCAACCATGATGACCCGTCTCTTGGCTGTCTTTTGCTCTGCTAACCTTTCCTCAAATTTCCTCTTACTTGATTCAAATTTCTTTATTTCATTGATGTTTTGTGTTTCTTTTTGCATTGGTGCAGAGCTCTGTATTGGTCTTGTAATTGCACTGCAGTTGCTGTGTTGATGAGGAGGGGATTGTACTCTCTCGGTGGCCACATTCATCTTCTTCAATGATGCTGGCATGGTCTTGGTTAAACCACTGGTGCACTGCTTTCTTGCTGTTGATCCCATCCTGCGTTGGGTAGGGGTCTTCTTTTCTGTGTCACTATCAATTCTTTTCTGTTGAATCCAGTTAGTCTCCATCTTCTTGAAACCTTTTTGACTCTGTTTCTTGAGTTGTTTGTGTCCATCAAGCTCCTTCTCGAAAGAAAAATCTGAAAGAAGTTTTACACGAGGAGGAGCAACTTGTACATGTTTGGTGGACATCCCCTTTGTTGATCCCATAGTAGTAGTATTATGGGACTGTCGTTGTGTTTCTTCATCCAAGTCATGCGTCTCGGGTGTTTTCTTCAACTCTTGAGTAATTGCATTGGAATTGTTGTGGTTTTCCATAGGAGCAACTTGAACAGTTTTGGAGTAAGTTATTCTAATTTTGAGTGGCTTTGTAATCTGCTTCTGTCTCTGCTGTGTTTCTTCCTCAGCATTGGTCACTTCATCTTCATCACGAACGACACTGTCTTCTTCCTCAAGAGAACTGGTATCATCGTCTTCTTCCTCAAGAGTACTAGTGTCGTCATCTTCATCATCATCATCGAAGGTACTGGGGTTGGATATCATCCTGATTATCCTGTTTTTGCGCTTGTGAAATTGATGAGGATATTTGATTCCAGCAACTAGGATAGCTTCTTCAATCATGTGGCATATATCATAAGGCTTCTTGTCGATATAATTCCATTTCATGAATACTTCTTCGATATCATCCATTCTCTCTAAGCTCTCACTTTTTTGTTTCTTTCTTTGTTTAATCAACATGACTCAAAGCTCCCTTATATAGGAAATTTTAGCAACATATTTGGAAATAAACCTTATAGGAAATTTTAGGAACTTCCTTTCCATTTCCTAAAACATATTTGGAAATAAACCTTTATCGCCTACAAATTATTAACCTTTACTTTTTCTACACAAAATAGGACTAGGAGTGCATAGATGGTTTCTTCAAGGGATTAACATATTTTCCATATATGCTACTTATTTTTTTGTTACACCAATTTTCACCCCTTTATTTCCTAAAAGAAATCTACCTTTTATTCGGTTTAATAGTAAAACGTATTTTATCAACTAAATATTACTCCTCTCGAGTAAGTTCACAGGGTAAATAGGAGAATATTTTACCTATAAAAAATATATTTTTGGTTAAAGAAAATATTTGTCCAATAAATAATATTGACTTGATGCGGAGGTTATTAAAAAATACAGGAAGACTTTGAAAAATATAATTATAAATTGAATGATCATTTGAGAAATTTTAAAGTTTAATTAGTAGGTGACATGAGATGCCACATTATCATTTAGGCATACTGTAAAGTCAAATTCTTCGTATAGTTTAAAATAATTACATTTTATCTCACTATTTAATAATTTCATATCAAATTTCACATTAGATACATGCGAATCACACTAGATACACAATTTATACATGTATCTAGCGTGACTCACATATATCTAGGATACCAAATACACGAGTGAGATATGAGAATGACGAGTGAGACGAGAAGGAGGCGAACAAGGTTTGTCTATATATCTCAGATACATACGAATCACACTAAATACACACTAGATATATATATCCGATGTGAATAGCATGTATCTATGATACCAGACACGTGAGTAAGATGTGAGAGTCGCGAGCGAAACGGAATGATTGGATATAATGTATCTAGAATAAGTTACACCTAATTTTGACCCCTTTATCCCGAAATACATATTTTTGGACGTATCTGAACACACCAAAATTTGATAAGATTCGTAATAATTAACTCTTCAACTAATGAAATTTCGGTAAGTTACCATCTAAAATCAAATGAAGCACTTAAAGTAGTGTAAAATACTTTTTTGTCCTAATAAATCAGAAACTAGAAACTGCAAAGGAATCATATAACAGTGACTCAAAAATTGTAAAACCGAAAGATGTACATTTTAGTGATTGTTATAATAGTTGCAAAGCAACAAGAGCACTGAACAAATTTTGAAATTTGTAGTCTGTAATCAACACAACAATTGATCATATGAATCATGTTAAGAGCCCATCTCCACTATTTTATCACAGCTACCTTCCACCAACACAAATACATATCGAGTAACTCTAAATGCAACAAAACGCTTGCTTGTCAAACCACACGGATATAGTGCTCACGTGTAGGAGCACGAGGGTCATTAGCAGATTTAGGCATATCATAAAAGTCCATCATTACTATTCTTCTCTTGTTTTCCTTTGCTCTGCTAAGTGCTAACCTTTCCTCAAATTTCCTCTTGCTTGATTCCACAGTAGTTGTAGTATGGAACTGTCGTCGCGTTCCTTCTTTATCACCATCCAAGTCATGCATCTCCAATCTTTTCTTCAACTTTTCAGTAATTGCATTGCAATTGTTGTGGTTTTCCAGAAGAGCAACTTGAAAAGTTTTCATGATAGATGTGCTTTGTAATATACTTCTTGCTCTGCTGTGTTTCTTTCTCAGTGTTGGCCCTTTTTCATTTAAGAAATAAAGTAATATTTTGCAAAAACAAACCATTAATACATAAACACAGTACACTCAAACTTGGTCGTAGCTCCAACTTTGAGGGTGCACATCTAGATATATCATTATCTCAACTAGTCACTTGGTCTCAAATGACAACTAAATACTCCAACTCGACTCTACAGTGTCTTATGATCACCCTACGTTGACGTGGCACATTAATTTTGGAGGTGTCTAGATGATCATTTTGTCGTTAGAGTGTTCAACTAACACAATGGAGACAAGTTAAAGTGTCTAGATGTGCACACTCTAAAGTGCTTATTTGCCAGCTTAGGCCAAGTACAATTATTTTTTTAAGCAGGTTATGTGATATGTCAGATTATCATTCCAAAATATAAGTTGATAACTTTATTCTCCAACAAGTATTTCTAATATTTCACAAGTGAATCGTTTTAAATATGCTCAAATGAGCCCCTTCTTAGTTTTTGGCTTCGATTACCTTACTATGATTAACTTCACAATTCTACTCTATTCTCATTTGGGGTTAAATATATCTATTAATTCTTTGATGCACAATTGGTTAATCATGATAAAGAAGTTAAGAAACTTGAGCTAATTAAGCAATTTGAATACAAGCATAAAGAAAGAAAATAGATCTAGATGGATATTAAATCAGGAATAGAAGACATTTTTATACTAGTTTATACTAGTTAGTATATGAGTAAAAATCAAAATTATCTAATGTGTGTTTACAAAATTAACTAGGATAATCTCAATTTCAAACTGTGTTCTATATATCCTACCTCTATCTATCTCGTTAAAGGTAAAATGTTCTACATCAAATAATACAAGGATCAAAAGCAAAATAAAGTATAATTCGGGGACCAAAAATGTTATTTTCCCTTATTTATCTATGTTATTAACATGTATCTAGACGTGTCAAATACATATATTCAAGGTGCTAATTATTGTAGAATTGGTAATATTGTAAGCTCACAGGAAGAAAGGTAATTAACTCCTAAATAAGTGAAATTTGTATTGTATAGTGTTTACTCTTTTTTTTTTTTATAATTCCCCATATATTATGAAGTGGACATAGATATAGCACAAATTTCTATATAAATTAGAATTATTTAAAGGGAAAAAGGATAAATATACCCCCGAACTTTGATAAATGGTACGTCTATATCCTCCGTTATACTTTTCATCCATTTCAGTTCTTGTCGTCCAATAATCGGTGCACATTTGCCCCACTCACTAACGGCACTCTCTTTGTGTACACGTGGCAAAATCCTAAGCCACTACCCGGTTGACCAATTCTTTTAACCCAAATCCTAAGAACCCGCCCCATAACCCAATTAACCCACCCGATTTGTGGGTAAAATATACTCTCTAAAATCTAAAGACCCAAATCCTAAGTAACTTTATTCATCTCACAAACCCTAGCCTAGTTCATCAGATTTTAGAGAGTTCATCGGTGCAACTGCTGCCTCAAATGCAGACGGTTTCTTAGAAACACACTGTTGGGATATACTATTAACCATGTAATTGTGTTATAGTAATTTTTATTTAATCCCTTGTATTTTATGTTATTTATTTAATATAATAAAATCTTTGTTTAAATAGATCATTGTGTATATATGTGTGTCCATTGCTTATATAGTAGACAATTTTGTGTATGGAGTATTTTAACTCATACGCGGAAGATTAAAATTGTCGGTGCATATAAGTTATAAATTTATGTTCACGATCAAAGATGAAGTAGGACGAACATTTTGATGATCGTAGCACAAGATTAAATATAATTTGATCTTAATTATGAGGATGGTTAAATTCCAACTTCTTGTGCTAGTACATTTTGTATGTATTGAACGGACCAATTAGAGACATTTATTAATGTTCTGAATATTTATAAATAAATTCTCTAGTCCACTACATGTACTTATACTCTTAATCTTGATATAATTATTATGATCTATGTAATTTATTTTATTGTTTTAATCTATTAAAAGGTGAGACTTTTTGATGAGTCAATAAATTCCTAATAGATTAGATAATGACAAATTACATTAGTGAAATAATAATAATTAGTTGAAGACACCCCTTTATGGTTACTTATAAGTTTTCACGTGAAAACCCTGCAGGTGAATTTTATACCCGTCATATGAAATAAGTTAAGTAAGTATAATAAAGGATTAATTTAGTCAATGAATTAAATTTTCAGAAATTTGATATAATTGATTGGTGTCGGTAATTCTAACATGGGGGGTTAAATAAGATGTAGTGGTAGATTTCGAAATTAAATCGAGGAGTGCAATTACAAATTTTTAGTGGAAAATTTTGTAATTTATTGCGATATGGTTAAGTCGTTTATTTGAGAATTATTGTCGTAATTGGAAGCCTCTATTAAATATATCTATGGTCCCTACTATGCCTGATTAATTGACCAAGTTTGAAAAGAAGGACAAATTAATTTTATTGTTGATCTTTAAAGGATGAATTATTTGAGAGTCAATTATTGAGTTAATGACAAAAACGTTTGGCCTTAAATGGATGAAAACGTTTTTTGTATTAATCTCAATTTATTCTCATTTTGAATGATCCTCTTGATTGCTCATTAAAGCTAAAATTTATTTGGTTTTTCCTATTCATTCTTGAGTTGGAAAACTAGTATAAATAGGCTGGATGTGGCATGAAAGAAATCATCCTTTAAAACAAGTAATACTTGCCCACACAAGTAACTTGGTAGTAACAATCAATCAGGAAATAGGAGAAGATCGTAGCTCTGGATCTTTGGCATCTGGACGACTTTTGTAGAAGTTTCAACAGGTTAGTCTTCTTCTAAATTCGTTCATGTTATATTGTTTAGTCTACATGTAAGATTTGTGATCCTGAATATAGCTTCTGTTGTTCATATTCTAACAAATGGTATCGCGAGTCTTCTTACATATACTAAATAATGTAATAAGATAATTCATGATTGATTGAATGTCTATATCATGATGCGTTACTGTTTAATATATGAATTCGTTGTTTCATAAATAAGTTAATTTTTGTTTATGAATTCATGATTTGATGTTTTGTTCAATGATGAGATTGAAATAAATCACTGTTTATAATTCTAGTTTGAAAACATAATGTTTCATGTATTATTGATTATTGTTCATAATTCAGATCTTGTAAAACGAATTCATGATTCATGTTCCTTGAATTAATAGTTTTAGAGTAAGGTTTTTAAGTTTTTTAAATATTGTTTGGATTCTGAATATTTGTTAGAGTACTGTGAGAATTTTTTTTTTGAAAACGGACAGCATGCCATTGGCCTGACAAGTCTGGTTTTTTTCTGACGAACTCCGATTGGCCTCAACTTTGGTTGGTTGATTGGAAATGGCCCAGTGAGCAATACTCACAACTTTTCTGTGATCAAGGGCCTTTTTTGGCCATTCGAAGTCGTTTTGATGGGTTTTTGGCCATTTCTCTGTTTTCAAAAAATTAAAGAAAAAAAATTAATTTTTTTTAGTAATCCAGTGGCGTAAGGGTTCATCCCTAACACTTATAAATGTATTTTACAGTAAATATATGAGTTTATATGTTGACTTAGGTCCTCTTCCCCATCGGATAAACTTGTGTATTTTGATACTGTTTTGGTATGTCTTTTGTTTTGGTAACTTGTTTAAAACTTTCCAACTAAGTTACATGTTGAATCAATGAACAAGAGAGATCAGCTATATACATATATACCTTCTTATACTTAACAAAATACTCTCTAATCGAGTTGGACTTGTTTTGCTTAACTGGTACTATATTTAAACATGCTCATATATTTGCTTGAATAGTTAAGTTTCCCTATCAAATCTACCTGTTTATAAGCATTGATTATATGAGTCTTGTTGTGTTTTCTTTAATAATATAGCATGTATACTTAATGATCTATTTTATTTCTCTCAGATTAACTATGTCTCACTTCAATCCCCTGTTCTCAATCTTGAATCAAAATAAACTTGAGGGTCCAAACTATGTTGATTGGAAACGAAATTTAGATATTGTCCTAACTTCTGAGAGTTATAAATTTGTATTGGTTGAGGAATGTCCTATCAAATCAGCAGATCCTACTGATGAGGAAGTTCAAGCCTATGACAAATGGGTTAAGGCTGATGAGATGGCAAGATGCTACATTATTGCCTCAATGGTGAATGTCTTGCAGCATCAGCATTAGTCTATGACATCTGCTTACGATATGCTCGCATATCTTAAGGAGATGTTTGGTGGCAGAATCGTGTTGCAAAGCAGACTGCCAAGAAAGCCCTTTTGACCACAAAAATGGCTGAAAGATCTTCTGTCAGAGAACATGTGCTGAAGTTGATGAGTTACTTGAATGAGCTGGAGATACTTGGTGCTGAGATTGATAAGGAATCTCAAGTTGAGATGATCCTTCAGACTTTACCAGATAGTTTTCAACAGTTTCGCTTAAACTATAATATGAATAAAATGGACATGTCTTTAGCGAAATTGTTGAATGAGCTGCAAGCGGCAGAGACTATAATTAAGCAGCAAGCTCCTGCGGCATTCCTAGTTGACAAGGCTGGGCCATCCTCTTCAAAACCAACAAAATTCCAGAAGAAAAAGAAAAAGCCCCGCAAGGTTGTGACACCCGGAGGTGCTAAGGGTGGTGTGGCTAAGCCGAAAGGCAATTGCTTTCATTGTAAGCCGCATGGACACTATAAAAAGCAATGCCCCGACTTTTAGGCTAAGATGAAAAACAAAGGTAACTCTTTTTTAAATGTCGTTGAAACCTGTTTAGCGGCTGTTTCTAACCAATTATGGGCTGTAGATTCGGGAGCCACTGATCATATTTGCACTTCTCTGCAGGGGTTTCAGGAAACGCGGCGGCTAAATAAGGATGAAGTTAGTGTTTTTCAAGCGAATGGGGAGCCGGTACTAGTCTTAGCTATTGGAATAATTTCGCTTTCATTTAGTAGTTCCAGACTTTTAGTTTTGAATAATGTTTTATATGTTCCTTCTATAAGAAGGAATTTATTGTCTGTTTCTAAACTAGTGGATGATGGTAATGATATTCACTTTGCGAATAACTCTGCTGTTATTAAGTATAATAAGCTTTTTATCCTTAGTGCTCCCAAAATACATGATTTATTTGTGTTTGAAATTTTCCATAACATGCTTCAACAAACTGCACTAAATAACATTGTTGTTTCGAATTTAAAAAAAAACGTATTTCTCAATTGAGTCCAACTTATTTATGGCACTTACGTCTATGTCATATTAATATAAATAGGATTTCACAGTTAGTTAAAGATGGACCTTTGAGTTCATTGAAAGTGGAGACACTACCAACCTGTGAATCATGTTTAGAAGGTAAAATGACAAAGAGACCTTTCCCTTCTAAAGGAAATAGAACCAGTAATAAGTTAGAATTAATTCATTCTGATTTGTGTGGCCCTATGAATATACAAGCAAGAGGTGGTTTTGAGTATTTTGTGACTTTCACAGATGATTACTCCAAATATGGATACATTTATTTGTTGCGCTGTAAATCTGAATGCTTTGAAAAATTCAAAGAATTTAAGATTGAAATGGAAAAGCGACATGGTAAACATATCCAAACATTACGATCTGATCGTGGTGGTGAAGACCTTTCTACAGAATTCATTAAGTACTTATCAGAATCAGGAATTACTTCTCAATATTCTGCCCCAGGAACACCTCAACAAAACGGTGTAATAGAACGTAAAAATAAAACTCTTTTGAAAATGGTTAGATAAATGATAAGTTATTCTGATTTGCCTTTTAGCTTTTGGGGATATGCCTTAGAAACTGTGAATTATATTCTGAATTTGGTTCCTTCAAAATCTATACCTTTAACCCCATCCGAATTGTGGAATGGGCGAAAGACTAGCCTATGACATATTCGAGTTTGGGGTTGTCCAGCTCATGTGCTAAAAGGAAAAACAGATAAGTTGGAATCTAGAACAGAAGTATGCATTTTTATTAGATATCCAAAAGGCACTAAATGAGGTTTATTTTACTGTCCTAAGGAACAAAAAGTAATTGTCTCAACAAATGCCAAGTTTCTAGAACAGGACTATTTAATGAACCATGTTCCTAGAAGTAAACTTGTGCTACAGGAACTGTCCAAAAGAATAACGAGTAATGAATCGACAGAACAAACTCTACACACAGTTGTTGACATTCATTTACGACCACATAGTGGGAGACATGTCAATAGGCAACAAATTGCACTTAAAGCTGCGCAAGAGGTTGCCCTAGAGCAAACTCGAGATATTTCGCTACCTCAAAGTAGTGGGAGCAATGTCTAGCAGCCTGCGGCTGTGGAGTAAAATGTTCAGGATGTTCAGGATATTCAGGATTTAGTTCAAGAAGTAGCAAATCATGTAGTGGCTATTCGTCGTAGTGGGAGAGTTATTAGAAAGCCTGAAAGGTTTACGCTCTTGGGAGAATCATATGATAGAATCCCTGAAGAGCCTAATACAGAACCATTGAATTACGCCGAAGCATTACATGATAAAGATGCTAAAATTTGGATTGTTGCTATGAAATCTGAAATGGAGTCTATGTACTCTAATCAAGTCTGGGATCTTATAGAACCACTTGTGGATGTCAAACATATTGGTTGTAAGTGGATCTTCAAGAAAAAGAGAGGTGTGGATGGAAGAGTGAAAACTTTTAAGGCTAGGCTTGTTGCGAAAGGATTTTCTCAAAAAGAATGAATTGATTATGAGGAGACTTTTTCGCCAGTAGCTATGCTTAAATCCATTATGATTCTCTTGTCCATTGCTGCTCATTACAATTATGAGATTTGGCAAATGGATGTCAAGACGGCTTTTCTAAACGGAAGTCTTGATGAATGCATTTATATGGCACAACCAGAAGGTTTCATAGAAAGTGGCAATGAACACATGTTGTGTAAACTTGTCACGACCCGATTTCTCGAGTTATGATGGCACCTACTATACCCTACCAGTAGGTAAGCCAACCCGTAACCCAGAACATCAAGCAATGAGCAAAAGGGCAGAAACTAGTGAAAACAATAATCTAAACAAGGATAACAAGGCGGAAGCAACCCAAAATAAATATATACAAAAATCCCTCCCAGAACCTGGAAGTCACTAGTACAGAGCTATCTAATAAAGAGTATAAGTCCCAAAAGTGGACTACAACAGAGCGTGTCTCAAAGGCAACAAGACTAGCTAAAACAAAAGAAGGAGACAGAACAAACCCCAAAACGCCAAGTGCTCGCCCTCGTCTCCGAATCACAGCTGCAAAAAAAGGCTAGAACTAATCACCGCTGGTAACTGGTACTGGGACCTACATCACGAAATAGATGCAGAGCGTAGCATGAGTACCAACACAACAGGTACTCAGTAGGCATCATAGGCCGACTGAGCAAAAATGGTAAGAACAATAAGAAAGGATAAAATCTAGACACAAAGAGGTCAAAGCGGATAAGAAAAGAAAGCACACGAGCATACCAGAAACAAACTAAGTACAACTAAACTAAACCTAACTGGACCCCCATAAGCCCAGAAGGTACACTCGTGCGCAAGTTTAAATAAAACCTGAACGGACCCCCATAAGCCCGACAGGTACACAGCAAGGCTAAGTCTACTGAGAAAGAAGAAAACCGGGCTCCCAACCCAAAGTAACTAAGATAATCCATCAGACTCCACCCAGCTAGCAGTACACTCCCAGCCCAGCTAGAAAGAGTGACCCTAGGGGGCACCCAACCAAACAGTCCACTCCCAACCCAGCTAGAAAGAGGGACCCGTGAGTGAGGTAGATATCGCGAGTCGTCCTACCATGCAGTCATGCTCCCAGCCCAGCTAGAAAGAGCGACCCGGGGA
>JAJOOF010008263.1:0-21341 GCA_029582545.1 Solanum lignicaule | reverse complement strand
TCTTTTTCTTCTCTTTTAGTTTGGGGGAGTAGCACTTATCTAGTAATGTTTGTGAATTTGTTAACAATGCATGCAAAAGCTTAAACTTTTAACGTGGAATAAGGCTACCACATAAAGCCTATATATATATATAGTACTAAACATAAAAATTTGAGACAATATAGTAAAAAGCATTACAATTTTTAGAAATCTTTTTCTTCTCTTTTAGTTTGGGGGAGTAGCACTTATCTAGTAATGTTTGTGAATTTGTTAACAATGCATGCAAAAGCTTAAACTTTTAACGTGGAATAAGGCTACCACATAAAGCCTATATATATATATAGTACTAAACATAAAAATTTGAGACAATATAGTAAAAAGCATTACAATTTTTAGAAATCTTTTTCTTCTCTTTTAGTTTGGGGGAGTAGCACTTATCTAGTAATGTTTGTGAATTTGTTAACAATGCATGCAAAAGCTTAAACTTTTAACGTGGAATAAGGCTACCACATAAAGCCTATATATATATATAGTACTAAACATAAAAATTTGAGACAATATAGTAAAAAGCATTACAATTTTTAGAAATCTTTTTCTTCTCTTTTAGTTTGGGGGAGTAGCACTTATCTAGTAATGTTTGTGAATTTGTTAACAATGCATGCAAAAGCTTAAACTTTTAACGTGGAATAAGGCTACCACATAAAGCCTATATATATATATATATAGTACTAAACATAAAAATTTGAGACAATATAGTAAAAAGCATTACAATTTTCAGAAACTACTACTATTTCTTAACATCATCAAGTACTAAAAAGTACAAAAAATGCCTTCCATTTCAGGCTACATTTTTTTGTTTTTCTAACATGTTTCCAATTGCCACCTACCTTGTACTTCTTCAACTTTTCTCCCAATCCTTCAATTAATTCCAACTCTGTAAAACCATAGTATTATTACATCAAATAAAATATATTCCTCATTCTTCTCACTTCAACCCCTAACATCACAAGAGGAAAAAAAACAAACATTTAATCAGTTGATTATGACAATAGTCGTGACTATAAACAGACTCGTAACTAAAGACTAAAAGTTGTTACGACTGAGAGTTTTGCCTTTTGAGCGCCTAATTGCGCTCACAATAGTTTTGACAGCTAGAAAATGACAAATTACATCCCATTAGAAAAAAGATCAAAATTAAAATTGTTTTTTGAGCTTAAGTTTGCTTGCTTACTTCATTCTTCTGCAGAATCTGTAACACCTTCTCTGTTCAACAAATTATCTGATTCAACTGAAGATTCTGCAAATTCTTCCTTATACATTTCCTCAATCATGGGCTTCCATAGCCTAACTCGCGCGTTAATAAACCAGTTGGAAACCTTATAACAAGATCATCATAATACTAAATCAAATTATGAATATTGACTATTCAAAATGTTATGCCAAACTATATGTTCATAATTACCTGATTTTTTGATAAGCCTGTTTGAGATGATAACATAAGCTTTTCAGAGTCATTTGGATATCTGCTTAAGAAAGACCATCATTTAATATAATACAAGTTACTATAAATGTTGCAGAGATACAGATTAAGCATTTAGATGAGATGATCAGAGTACATACGGATGGAGAAAGTGTTCGAATAGCCAAGAACGAAGAATTGCCACTGATGTCTCTGGCAATCCTCTAATTGGTCGCCAAGCTTGTCGATTACCTTGAATGATTCCAAGTTGCTGAAGAGATATTCTGTTCTGCAGAGTTTCTTTCTCAAAAAGACTCAAATGTGACAAGCCACTGCTAATTTTGGGCACGTCTCGTAGCATTTTTTGTCTAATGACATTAATTTGAGATATGATGGCATCTCTTAAGCAGCAAAAATGTCTAGACATTGCTTGAAGTGCAAGTGCTGTGTAAGCTTTCCCTGCTCCAAATCCTGCTATTACCTCAAATGTTGAAGTAACTTCTTCCATATGTTGATAATATTGCTCATATCTCCTTTCCACCTGAAAAATCAGCATTAGTAATGTTATAAACCAAATCAAAATATGTGTCGTTTAGTAGAGTATATAAGAATAGATTAATAATGATGAGATTAGTTATACATAGAGGGAAAACCCTACCAAACAAAGGATTAAATAATATATATGATGACTAATACATGTACTATACTAGATACATCCTAACAAACGACCTCTTAAGCTTTTAGACGAGATGGAATAATCAAGAATTCTGGTGTTATATTTGCTTACCTCTTCCAACAAGACTATGAGCTTCATGATTTTAACATAAAGTTCATGTCTTTCATTGAACAATTCATTCCTTGGTGGGATTTCTCCTTTCAACATAGCGCGAAGGCTTAAAGATCCTTTCTTGCTATTACGCGATAATCGCCTAATAAACTTCTCATTACTTGAATCAATAGTCTTGCCACCAATACAAACCAATTCCTCCAACAGAGACTGAGTTGGTTTCAAGTACTTTGAGTTACCAATAGCAGAAACAAAAGATTCAGTTCCACAAACATTCGAAAAAGATTGATTCATTGCAGCTGCAGAGAAAGAATACTCATTGTTCCTTTGGTCAATTTCTTGGTTCATATAACTAGGATTAGTAAAACTTGAAACAAGTGAATGTGAACCTAAAGAAAGTGAGAGTCTTTGTGCTTGTTGGTTAGTATTAGCATCATGTGAAGCTCCAAGAAGATCCATCAAATGTCTACTATGGTTAACATCATGAGAATCAGTAGTAAAATCAGGATGATTAACAAACTCTATGGATCTAGAAAGTCCACCATGAGGCTGATAGGCAGTAGTAGTATCAGATTGATACATGTCAAAATGTTGGCTACCAATTTGACTAGTCATGATGGAGTCTGAGTTTATAAATTGATGTAAAATGCTTGAGTGTGAAGGTGGGGGTGAGTCTTTTGAAACCATTTTAGCCATAGAGTTCACAAAAATCAATGATCAAGAAATGTTGAACACTAGGAACCTATGCATTGCAAAGTATTCAAACAAGAAGGGGCTAAAAAGGGAGAACAACTAACATGAGAAAGTCCTTTTAAGTACTTGTATATAGTTGTATTATATACTCCCTCTGTCTCAATTCAAGTGTCTTAGTTTAATTGAGCACGAAGTTTAAGAAATAAAGATAAAACTTTTGAATCTTGTTATCGACTTGATAAACAAGAGTCAGTGAAAGTAAGACACTTAAATTGAGACGACCGACAGAAAAAGAAAAAAAACACAAGTTTATGAATAATAGAAACATGACATACTTCATTGAATGAAGAAAGCAAAGATTCCCCTGCATGCACTCTTTATTTTCTGTCTCTGAAGTTTAGCATACCCTATACACTAGCAGCTGAAAGCTATAGAACCTATAGTACAATAGACCTTCTTTCAAGTTCATAAAAAAACAAGTAAAAGTATTGAACTATCCAAGCAAAAAATGCTGAAAATGACATGAAATTTATGGTCCCCCACACTTATTTTTTTTCCCTTGGCTAGTTAAAAAAAAAAAAAAGTACATAACTGTTGCATTTCTTTGGGACACTCAAAAAGCACATTGAGAGGGGGTTAGATAGAAAGGAAACAAAAGCAAATATAGATGATAGCAGTTTTGTGCTGAATAGATTTGTGTCATATGGGAGAAAAAAGAAGGAAAAAAGTAAAGTGTCTTTTGCACACTCCCAGTCTTAAGATTGTCTACTTGTGAATCTGTGATAATATATTATATATATAAATATATTGGAATATTTAACTTATTTTTCCTGTTTTGCTGTGTTTATTTTCTCTTACATAAAGATGTTGAAAGGACACTGTATGCAGAATCCTTCCAATAGAAAGTGTCTATCAAACCAATGCCTCTTATACTTAACTTTCTCTTCTTTTTTCTTTTAAAACGAGTGTCGAGAGCGTTGGCGTAACTGATAAAGTTGTTGTCATAAAAGATTCAAGTTGTGAAAACAATTTCTGGCAGAAATGTAGTACAAATTTATCCTTTTGTCTCTATAATAATGTACAAATCTTATTAAATAGGGTTTTTGAAGATTTGATTGAGATTGTATCACTATGGATGGTATGGTGTGCTTATGTGATTGATTGGTTTTGGACAGTTTGATTGAATTCCTTTGTCAAAAATATATAGATTTTAAAAAAAATATATAGTCTCACTCGTTTCAATTTGTATGTCATCTATTTCCTTTTTTGACAACTCTTTAATTTTGATTTCTCACATATCATGTTTAAAACCACAAAATTAAAGGATATTTTGATACATTCTACCAATCGTTAGTTTAAGATTCACAAGATTCAAAACCTGATGAAGGTGCTCAACAACTTGAGCAAACCTCACTTGTCGGGAAAGCTAATTAAGAAAAAAGATGATTTAAGTGGCATATATATTAAAAATTCTGGCTCGACCACTAATTTGGAAGTTTGGTTAGTTGTGAATTTGTGATGGTGGTGTAATGATTACTATCTTTGCTCTATTGGCCTTTCCAGTTGTCACTCTCTCATTCCTTAATTATATTGGTTGCTAGAAACCTACTAAAGGCCCACTCACTGATTAAAGTGTCTGCCACAAATCTGAATAGCTGAATGAATTTTATCAGCAGAAAGTTGTGCTTTCATTGTAATCTTCTTTGGTGAATATTAACATCATCAAAAAGATTCACTTTTTACCCTTTGAATCATAATGGCAAGTTACACAATAAAGATATAGTGACAAAAATTAACGCCACACCAAAATATGAGTGCTAGAGAGTAGTAGACACAGGTACAAATCTAATGTTACAGAAAAGATTGTCAATCTTAAAACTCAGAGCCCATGGCCTCCACAATCTACAAGTCTTCAAAACCTGTACAAACTCTGAATAGAGGAAACAAATAAGTGCAATCACAAAATAAGTAACAACAACAAATCCAGTGTAGTCTCCTAAGTAAAGTGTGGAAAGGGTAGAAGTGTACGTAGACCTAATAATCTCTCCCCGAAATAAGTATAAGAGAAAAAAAAATCATTTTTTTATCTTAAGTGCAACTCCAAGTATCTCTCTACACTTGTGTCTGAGTTTTTCTTCCTTGATTCGAGGGCTGAAACGAAGTGTTTCTTGAACAAAGGATGATGTTGACCTCCTTGCATTGTATTTGATCTCCGAGAAAATCTGGCAGTAGACTAGCACTTCAGATTGATCATGAGGAAGAACGTCTCCTGATCACTCAATATTCAAGAATCCATACACTAATGGTGGAACAGAAATTTACAATTTCATACTCTCTGCAAGCTTTTATTCTCATATTCAAATACAAAATTACAATATATGTATATCAATTGAGGATTCTATCTCTAGACTAACATTCACAATGTCCTCACAATTATACAGATGGATTATCCAATAGTATATTTACATAATTGGCAACCCACTTCTCGTTGATACAATAAGTGGAAAAAAGACTTATAACCAATATATGCAAGATATCAGTTTTTTACACTACAAAATCGGATAGAAGATGAGGACCTGAGAACCTTTCTTGCTGGTTTACTGGATCGATATAGTAGTACTCACCTTTACTAATGTCCACATGAGTAGAATCCGTCTTCTCGTCCTGTCTTAACTGTGGCCTACCAGACATTGGCTGCTGGTCCATTTGACTGTTTTGCAGACGCAGAGCGAGTGATACTTGATTGCCCATTATGTCACCTAACATGGAAGGATGGTATGTATTGACAGCACCAATGATGCTTCCATCACTAGTCGGTTTAGCACCAAAGCTGTGAGCAATAGGAATTTGTTCGCTCTGCAACTTACTTGATCCACAATCAATCCTCTCATGTTCATAAACACCGTCTTGGAAGCTAAATTTGGTTGTAAATGAATTGTTGTGTACATTAGTAACAATATTACTTGACTCGTCAGATGGATCGAGATGACTGCAGTTAGCAGCTGGAGTAGTAAAGCTTTCTGGAATCTCTTCTCCTGTGTTTTCAGCTATTGACTTCTCTTTGGAGTCTAGTGGTACTCGTTCTGGTGAAGCTCCGGATCCTGCTTCTGCCACACCAAACTCTTCCTTGTACATATCTTCAATCATGGGCTTCCAAAGACGCACTCGAGCATTTATGAACCAGTTTGCCACCTGACTCAAAGCACAAGTTTCATTAGTTAGATAGCTGACTATCACTTGAGCATTAAGATGTCTCCTTAAATTCAATGCCAAGTTTAATACTGAACTAACAGTTAACGGGTCGTTTGGTAGAGTGTATACGAATAGTACGGGATATGGTGTTTTAACAAAGTTGGGATAAGTAACTGAGATTAGTTCTTATCCACTATTTGGTTTGATGAACTAATCCTATCAAACGAACCCTAAGAGATACAGCTGGAATGTTATAAGAAAATACATGGTGATAGGTTGTCCGAGAATTTTTATACAGTGTAACTGGAACAAATCTTTGTTCCAAAATCAATACTAGATTTGTCAGTTCCATACAAAAGAAGAGTGTTAAAGTTACTTTTATGCTTCAAAGTGGAATGGCCATGGATTAACATACCTGACTTCTCGTTAAACCTGTTTGCCTCGCCAGCATGATTTTCTCGGAATCTTTTGGGTAGCTGAAGAAACACCAAGACTAAAATGAATCAGAATGCATATTAACAGATGACAAGTCACTAGAGGATTAAAAAAAGAGAAAGAGAGACATACGGATGGAGGAAATGTTCAAAAAGCCAAGCACGAAGGACTGAAACAGCAGTCTCTGGAAGGCCCCTCTGTGGCCTCCAAGGCTGGCGCATCATTCCAAATTGCTGAAGGGACCTTTGCTGCCTCAATTGCTGGTCCACATAACGGAGACGATATAACCTTTCCCCTTGACTATCACCCTGCTCCCCCAAGCTTCGACGTGTAACTTGTATCTGCTTCTTGATTGCGTCCCTCAAGCAGCGAAACTGGCGAGATATGGTTTTAAGGGCAAGTGATGTGTATGGTTTAGCTGCACCAAGTCCAGCAACCATCTCAAACGAAGATACCACTACTTGCATCTGCTGGTAATATTCTTTGTATCTCCTATCCACCTACAACAAAATTATAACCACAATTGGCAAGGTAGCTTTCAGACAACTTTTCCGCGTCTATATAAAAGATAGAGGTCAAGTGGAAACTGAATTAGACCAAGAATGTACAAAGAATTCATATAACAAGCACTAAAGTGGCACAACAAAGGGAAACTTTGAAACAAAACCTATGTATGATTTCAATATTGGGAATGAAATATTTCAAGTTCTCGGAATTTCATTTCAGCTAAAGACACAAACAAATCCTCTTAATAAAAGAAATATTATTTTGGAGATTTAATTCTTCTGAAGACTATTTTCAGTAAAGTTATTTGGAGCTAATGTTAAAAAAGACTTGCAAAGCACAAAAGCAATGGCTTTGGACATGCTCTGTGTTCAACATCTGTGAAAGAACAACAATTTTCAGAGAAGTCCTTCGTCAATATATGACAAATTTACCGACAATGCAAATGCTTTATGGATATTTAGGAGCAACGGAAGATTAGAGGAACATCCTAATTGTGCAATTCAACCAGATGTTAAAGTCTATAGGTGAGGAATACAAAGATGAAAAAGAAGGAATGTAGAGCCTCAGTAGTCACATAGAAGGAATTCATGTCTAGGCTAGAGCCGAACAAATTCCAAGTTCATTTTCCTAGTCAGTTAGTTTTACCTCTAACACATTATTTGTCAAAACCAAAATACAAATAAATCAGCTTGGACATGGATCCATGCTAAGAGTTCAGATCGACATGTATCTATAGGCATTACAAGCAAGAAATTTACCTCATCTAACATTGAAAAGAGCTTTGTCATCTTGCTCTCAAGATCGTGTCGTTCTGTAGCTGAAAGTTCACCTTTAGTTGAATTATTATGATCACCAGATATACCAGTAGCTGAACTACTAGATTTAAAATCAGCTTCTTCCGAGCGATCATGGCCAAGCAAATTGAAGTTACGTAGTTTATCTGATTGTTTTAGAGCTTCTTGAACATTAACTACTTCATCAAGCAAATCTTGAACAGCCTTTAGATATTTGGAATTGTAAATGGCTGCTGCAGCTCCTGATCCTACATGCGACTGTACACCAGAGTTTAATTCTCTAAGGGTCATGGAGCTTTGGGGATTATTTGCAGCTCTAGTTCCTCCAGCTAGATCAAATGACAAGTACTCAGCAACTTTAGATTCCTTGTTTTCCGATCCCTGCTCCGAGTGCAAAACATGGGTACCCACTAGAGAAGAGAGACTAGAATTCGTATAGTCATCTTGATATGAATACACATGAAGCGAAGGAGGAACTTGTGTACCCAAACTAAGAGATAATCCTTGATTTTGAAGGCTTTGTTCACCGTTAGGCACAAGAAGCTGTTTTATTGGAAAAGAATGAGGATCCATCATAACTGAGTTCTCCAAAAAGTTTGGTACAGCATTCACCACCCTACCAATTGGTTGCATACCTCCTGATTCACTGGTTGGTGGAATGAATAACATCTCATCTTTGCCTTTCATTGTTTGAACTTCACCATAGTTTTGACCAGGCAACTCCGAATATGAGACTGACGCAGAATGCTGGTTTAGATGAACCGGACTATCAGAAAGACCAGTTGACTGATAAGAAGCAAATTTCTGGTCTGGCAAAAAAGACATTGGCAAGACCTCTCTTTGATTGGACAAATTTGAATAGTAAGCAGACATTATATCTATTCCCTATTTATGTCTCGATAATCACAGGTTTCTCCTTGAATCACTCGCTTGAACTACAAATCATTAGCCTCTTGTTGGAAGAAATTCTTTAGGAACTGTCAATGAAGACAAAAACAGAATTCAGCCAACATGTTCCTCATAGCAACGAAAACCAAGTTTCGAAGAAACAGTATCATCAATTAACTACTTAATATCAGAAACAACATCAAAACATGTTTTAGACAAGTGAGGCTTGCTCAAGTGTTTGAACACCAACACTAATTCTAGTCGCGCTAGAGGGTAAGTCAGAACACTATTGATCCTCTTGGGGGTAGGGAAAGACAAAGAATCATCAAAAGAAAGTTTTTTCTTTTCCATCAGATTATCATAAAGATTAAGAATATGAAATGATCAAACACCACTACAACAACAGTAGGTATAGAAATTCCACCATATTAAAAAACAACAAAATCAAATTCCATCATCATAATCAAGAAAAGAACTTCATAACATTACTTAACTACACAAGTACTATAATAAAATATAGAAATGAAAAGGATAGGGCAAAGAATTGAAATTACCTGGAAAGTGAAAGAACAAATCTTTGTGCTTTCAATAGAGGGAGCACACACTGCACAGAGAAAAAGAAAGAGAGTGATTGAAAAAAAACACAACCCCTAATTGGCTCAAAACCAAAGCTTCCCAATATGGAGACAAAAAATAATCTCAAAGATCCTAAGCCCAACAACCCCTCCTTATCATTGAACAATGACACCAACCAAAAAAATATTCAAAAAACAAACAACAATCATGAAAAAAACAAGAAAAAGCAACTCCAATCTTCCATTCTTGAAACTACATCAAAACCAAAAACAATAATAATATATTCCTTTTCAATAATACCAAACTTTTCTCAAGTGGGGTCTCAAAGTACCACCTCAAAACTCAAAAAAAAAAAAACCAGAAGCTTCTTTTTTTAAAAAAAAAAATAAATTTTTTTTTTGAGGGGTTTTTCCTAAGAACAAAAAATTGGTATTGTGATGGTAGTTGTTTTTATCTTGGTGAGGAGAATATTGTGATTTTTTTTTTATGGTTAAGGGTCTGAATCAGTAACCACCAGTTGGTAGACCTAAACGAAGAAAATAAAAATTTGATCTTTAGTCTTAAAACTAAACCATTAAACAAAGTTTGTTGTTCTTAGTAGTTACCAAAGTGTTGTTAAACAGTTTGATGATACAGCTTGCTTTGGTTAGGTAGTTGCTTCTTTTTTTTCTACATATAATAATATTATATTATAATACAATGTATAGGTGTGATACACACCATACACTATGTATTTCTATATATCTCAAAATTCCCTTAAGATGGGTCCCACCCTTAAAAAATTATATACATATAAAGGTGGGTCCTTGAGAACCCACCTGTTGTTCAGTGTTTGGAGGAGAAAGGTCTTTCCTGAAATAATGGAAATAATAATTGATACATTATTTTATTTTATGTTTGATTGTATTTTTATTTTGGAAATAAATAGGAGGTGTAATTTGATATTGGATTCTTGTTATACTTTTATACTAAATCAAATGTGGGACATCAACACCAAAATAAAATAAGTAAAACAAGTGTTTCTATGTCCTAATTTATGCGATGAATTTTTCTTTTTAGTCGTTATAAAAAAGATGTTATTTTTACATCATATCTTCATTTTTAACACTCTATAAATGAACCAAGAAAATTTAATGTACTAAATAATCCATGGACTATTAATTCCTTTTATCCTAGTCCACTAGTTCTTACATTTTAATTTTCAATTTAAGAAAAGAAAAATCTACCTATGTGTATTTCTATAACACAAAATTCCTCAAGAGTAGGGCCCTCATTATCCACCTGTTGTTCAGTGTGTGGAAAAGAGACGATTTGAAAAAAGTGGCAAGGAAGAAAACAATGACAAAAGTCACAAGTCTAAAGAGACGTGTATACAAAGGTATGGCCATAGACTCGAGTTTGAGCTTTGTTAATAAAGTCGTCTTTATTAAAAAAAATATTTTCATCTTTATTAAAAAAAAAAAAAAATTTAATAATATAATATTTAATATCATTTAAATTGAATCGAGCTTTAATTTGATGGCTATCAAACAAACGGACGATATCTTATGCGCATATTTCGGAAAATACAAAGCGGGTTACGTGTCTTTTCCAACTTTTCTATTTAATATAATAATAATGATTTGGAATTAAATGGTAGAAACTAGAAAGAATGTTATTCAAACGTTACATTGTTTAAGTAGTATATTTACACATCAGTTTAGTACAATTGCACGTAATTATCTTTTTAAATTATAGGTATATATATATAGCTAATCTGAGAAATTTTTATATTAAGTTGGTGTTTTGATATGACTTATTAAAATTTTCAATAACAAAAAAGTATTAAAAATTAAATAGAAAAAAGTGAGGTTGAAGGCTAGTTCACTTGGTGAGTTTTCTGTCAAACAGTTAAAATGAAAAGTTCATACTTCAAACTCCATTAGTAGCGTAGTATTTGTTTCCTCTTTCATCTTCATCCGATGAAAATAATTGAAATTTGTGATTGAATACTTAAGAATTTTCATATTTCATAATTTTAATATTTTTGATCTATGAATAGAAACCTAAATATCGCATATTATTATTAAATTTTTCAACTTGTCATATAAGTCTTGAATTGAAAATTGCGTGTTGTGACATAAGTTAACCTAATGGTAATTTTTTTTTAATAAAATATTAATAATTATTAAGGAGATTATTAATTTATTATTACAAAGTACACATCATCAGAATACATTTGATTAATTATGTAGTGACCAGCCGACCACTTTGGTAGTTTCCTTGGATCATGTGAATAGAAATATCTTTTTAGTTTTTTAGTGTGTGTTTATTTATTTTAATATGTTAAGTTATGGATTATCAGTAAATTATATCTAGATTGCCAAATATTATGATGTAGCGATATATATTCTTTAACGTCTTGATAAAATAATTTCGAATTTAAATCATAAGTATGAAGTTAACTTAAGTCGAGAACATATTACCGCTCCTAAATTAGGATTTCGATAGGATGGATTTAGATTAATCAACCCCCAAAATAGATATTCCGAAAAAAAAAAAAAGTGAATATTCTAAAGGCTACAATAATAGCTTAAGTTTTTAAAGCATTTGCCGACTTATTATTCCTCAAAGAAAGCGTAATAACAAAGTCCACAATAGTCAGCTTTTTCCATTCTTATATTGTAAAAGAGAGGATTTTTAATTAAATAAAAAAAAAAAGTTTGACTTTGGAATAGAAAAACCCAAGGATTTTCTAAGAGAAACTTTAATTTAATTTTCTAAAAGAAAGAATTTTATTTTAGTGAAAAGGAAATGTTTGACTTTAGGAATAAACAAACCCCTAAGATTTTTTTTATATTTATTTTTTGCTAAGAGAAATATTAAAAGAATATGTTTTAGAATTAATTTAGCAAATGACTGCTTGGAAAAGATTTTTAAATGGTTTTTGTTACTTGCAAAAAGTCTAACACCAAAAGTGAAAAGTTGGTATAAAGAAAACTTGTAACTTTGCCACTTTCTGTTTGGTATAATGAAATAAACTGTCTCTCACAAAAATATATCTTGAAAAGTTTGGTCTGTAATTTTTTTTTGGTTAAATATATATTAAGGTAGGTAACTTCTTCTAGTAGAACAAGATGGAGATAACTTTTCAGTATTAAAAACATATTTTTATATGAATATAAATACAAGTTGCTCAAACATGAGTTGAAACTGATTACAACAACAACGTATCCAGTATAACCCCACAAGTAAGGTCCGAAAAGAGTAGAGTGTTCTAATAGACCCTCGGCTCAAGAAAAGGTATATAAAAGCATATCCAAAAAAGACATGACGGAAGTGAAGAAATCATGACAATATACTACCAAAAGCATGGCAAAGCCTCCTGGGAAAAGGAACAGTAACTAAAATAAATAGCATGATAATTGAAGCACAAGAGCAATAAATTGAAGGATCACAAAACTACAGGAGATGTGTTAAAACTGATTGTTCACTAATAATTCAATATACCAAAAATGGCACCTGACAAAGACTAACATAAAACTACTTGATCTGCCTCAAATGAGCGCGATTTTTGTACAAAAACTAATCGAAAAATGTTGACAGATACAAAATTGCAGCTCCAAGTACAATAAGAAGAAAAAACTAATCAGATGTGATATATGTGACTGCTTAACAAAGAATTGTTTGCTACTGTTGCTCTCTTACCAAATTTCATGTCATTTTCCTATAACAAGAAAGTTTTAGCTCCATGGTATCCACATTAGTATAAAATTCAGTCAAACACATACTAAACAGTCATAGATAGTGTGCTGAACTCCATTTGCCTTAACTTGCACTCTGCTAATCATACGGACATGGAAGATAGCGGAAAACCTCTTTCCTAATCAAAGCAGTTGGAGAAAATATCAAACTGATCAACATCAAAGCAACCATAAACATAAGTTGTTACTTAAATTACAATGAAAGCAACAGAGTAATCTTTCCGTTTTCTTAATTTTGGGAGGATGGTGGGGTAGTGGTTGGGAGAGAGAAGGTAACAGACAGACAAGACACTCACCGGATAGAGTTAGTCTAGTCATCCTCTGATTCTAGTTGTCCTCCGAATTTCCTCAATGCAAGAGAATATATTGCTTTCCGTTTCATCAACTTTCCACTTGCTACCAACTTGACTGCCTGTGATCAAATGATATCTTTTAGGTAGTGAAGATCAAGGTTCAAATCATACAAAGACCAAGTGTTGCAATGAAAAACTTCTGCGATGTAAATATCACCTAACTACAAGTTGCATCTTAATGAACCGTTACAGAACGTTATTAGGTAAACTCAGCCATGTCCATCAATTTGTTGCTAAATATTGTAAGATCCAGTATCATTGTCAAGTATATATTTATATCATTCTAGTTACATCCACTTAATGATATTTAGTTTCCTCCTTGCAGAAAAGAATATAAAACGATGTGCTAGGAAACACATGCCTGAGCAGCAAAACTGCTCTTCTAACTATAGACTTAAATCATCAGTAAAATGAGAGATCAGAGAGGTGTTGTGAGACAAATTTTCCATATAACAGAAATATCATTTACATATTTACTTGAAATTTGTTTTGATTTAATCAAGTTAACCACAAAAATGAGTAAAAAAATAGGATTTACAACAAATTGATGTGACACAGCTTCTGAATTTTTGAGCAAGTGAATTTGCAGACATGGTTCTTTCATGGAATTAGACACAAAATTTTGATGGTAAAATGTAACTAAAGTAAACACCAAGAGAATGGGATGGTAGGTGGAGAGTTACTTATTAAACAAGACCATAAGTTACTGAAATTTCGGTTAGTATAAGAAGGTAGAAACAAGGCAAAGTAGAAACAAAACTCGTGCTTAGAAAACAAAAAATAAGTATCAATGTTAGGCGACCCAAGAGAATTTTATTAACATCTCCAGAAAAGTTATTTACATAGACATAGTAGAAGGATCTTTTCAGTAATATCAAAGGTGCCTCCTCAATAGATTTTAATTCAATAGAGGATCATACTTCAAAGGTACTGAAATTTTGTATGGTATAAAAATATAGAAATTAGGCAAACGAGAAAGAAAAATCATGCTTATAGAACAAAATGGAAGTCTAACAATATAGCTGACCCATAAGAATTCCATTACATCTCCGGAAAAGTTATTTTTATGCAGAACGAATCTTTTCAGTAATATCCAAGGTGCCTACTCAATGTATTTTAACTCGACTAGTCCTCATGTGTGGGTTTTTTGTTCTCAGATATATTATAAAATATTGGAAACTCGATGGACTATAATCCTTCACAACCTAGAAGAAGAGAGCCAGCAAAAAAACCTTCCAAACCTTTACCAGAAATCAGAATGACCAAATAAATTTAAGAAAGTTGATCAAAATAAGTATGTAATTGACTCCTTAAGTCTCTCTGAACAACTTAGAATTAAGAGATTTTCAAGTTAAGTGTGGTAACTATTAATCTTAACTAAACTATGTGTTTGAATAGGTATATACAATCCTATTCTAACACTATGTAAACACTCAGGAAAATTTCGATTTCTCTACAGAGTAAGATCTGAAGAAACAAAATCTGAACACTGGGAAAAGTTAACTACCATTGAAAGAGAATGTCCCTCCGCAATCAGCTCTCTCAACTCGTTCTCCAGCTGGGACTCTGATGGGCCCTCATCTGTACTGGTCAATTTGCCTTCAATCAAGAAAGTAATTTCACCCTTCGGTTGGTGCGCCAAGAAAGCCTCTTTTGCTTTGTCAATGGTGCCACGCCAGAACTAATCAATTTTAATAACAATACTAAGTTAAGACACCAGGAACAACATGAGGTAAGTACAATAGTGATTTCTTCCCTTTGTCCTTTTGCAATGAGTCACTTCTTGTCAATTGACCAGCTCAAAAAGATTTTAAAATCACTAACAAGGTTGCAGCGTTACATGCGAAGATGCTTCACTAATCTAAACATCAGAGCATTAATTCAGCGTAGGAAGATGTGTGTGTATTCGATCCACAAAGTCTCAAATACTTAGTATAGTTATGATGCATAAAATGACTGGTAGACTGGTCAGTGAGAAGATCAATTTTTTTATGTCTATAATGAGATTAGTTTCTTTCTTGAGGAGAGTGTGCCGCCCCCTTTCTGTATCTTTTAAAATTCTGTTTACAGTGTAGGTAGCTACTTTTTTTAATAATTCAAATCAATCTTACTAATTATACGAGCCAGTGCTGACATACAACAAGAGAGTACACCGGAAAACACGAAAGCTTAACCAACATATGAACTATTTTATAGTGTTGAAACATACAATACACAGAGAGGAAAACCCAACCCGGTATTCTTCCAGAAGAAACAAATATTACTGTCTACCCCTCTTCGAAATATCTGTGACCTCACTTATTCCTCTTCCAGTTTAGATAGTTACTTATGCACTAGCTTCTAGATATAACAATCATGATAATGAAATAATGGAAACTTCCTGGGATAGAAAGTTTAAATCATAAACTTACCTCCTCATGAACTTTGGTCATCTCCCGAGCCATGACACACTGCCTACATTGAAGCATAAAATGTAAAATAGTAACATGTCAAAGTAACTGAATTGTAAAAGTGGAAGAATGAATTCTTCTTCCCTAATTTACTTTTATATTGTTGTGAGAAAGGGGGAAAGGGGGAGCTCGGTGGAGGGTGGGGAAATGTTTACACCCTCTCCTCTGCATGTTGAGGTCCCTCCGCCAACTTAAGGAAGCAAAATTACTACAGCAAATTTCTGAAATTTAGCAAAGAGGAACGAAACAATTGCAACCACTGATTTCCATGCCATGCAGCTAACCAAGATATGATGAGAATATTAAAGTGTAAGTGTCAGTTCTTATTTGATACAAGGACTGTCAGGGCACTCTTAGATTTGTGCACACTATAGTTGAGTATAAAAGCATGAACAAAAGAGATTTACCTACTCTCACCAAATATAGCAGCAGCCTCTTCAAGAAATTGAGAAAGCTTGTGAGGCGGAATGAAGAAGATTTGTGTGGCTGATTCATTTGCTGAAAGTATCAGCCTTTCCTTCCTCGAAGAATTATGTTTTGGAAGAAACCCAACTGCATAATGAGACAACATGTGAATCAATTTTACCTATATTTCACTCAATATCTTGAAATTTAGAAACTAAAAAATACAGTGTATCAGAGCATTACCAAATGAGAATTCATTCGTAGGTAAGCCAGATGCCGAAAGAGCAGTTACCACAGCAGAAGGCCCAGGGATGGGAACAACAGGTATATTTTTATTCGCGCACAGCTTAGCCTACAATTTAAAAAATATTTCACGTGCATATCTTTCAATAGACAAGATGTGGGACGTGAAGCCTGAGAACCTAATTACTGCACTTTCCGCAAATATATAGAGAATGTTCACGTCAAAATATTCCGCACTGTATGTCACAACCATGGTTCTAATGGTACACAAACAACTACTAATATATTTCTCCTAAGAAATAGCCTATAATAATAGATATTCAACACAATTGGAAGTAAGAATCGAATGATACATAAGATCATTATCAAGTATTTACTTGCTCACCAGTTCCATTCCAGGGTCACTGATGCCTGGTGTGCCAGCATCACTGATCAGGGCGACAATTTCACCATCTTGTAATTTCCTCAGCACCACTTGTGCTCTTTGAGACTCGTTAAACTTGTGATAACTGAGCTGAAACCTCAAGTTTATTCCTTGACACAAACAAGCACTCTAAGAAAAGCACCAAGCATAACCCAAAAGTGACTTACAAGAGGAGTTTTAATGTTGTAATAGTGCAGCAATTTTCCAGAATGCCTTGTATCTTCTGAAAGAATCACATCTGCTGATTTCAAGACCCGCAAAGCCCTGTAAGCATCAAAAAATTCACCAAAAAGGCCAAGAATATAGAAGAAAGAAAAATCTTGACGTCCAGAGTTCAAGATTAGAGCTTCTAAAACACCAATAACTAATCCATTCCTAAGCAGAGGCAAATACATGTAATATCTATTATACTTTTATCCAACACATACAGAGAACCTCTAAAGTTAGAAAACTCATATTAGAATGAACCTAGGTCCAAGTGAACAGAACTTGAAGATTCATTCATATAGCAAACCCTCGACTAGCTCAGGAATGATATGCAATAGTAGTTGATGTATAACATCCATGAAACTTTATAGGTGTAATGCTATTCTTCCACGTTGTGACATTAGGTTTGAACTTAGGGGTCGTTTGACAGAACATATTAAAAACGACAATACATATATTAGTCATGGTATAATTCAATCCTTTGTTTGGTAGGATTTTCAGTATATGTATAAATATAGTATAGGGTGTATAACTAAACAAGGACTATAAATACATGGATAAACATGGTTAAAGACAGAACTTCCCTTAATACACCAAACCAAACAGTGATTAATGTATAACTAATCTCAAACATTACTAATACAGTAATACTAATACAGTCTATTCAGTACTATTCGTACAAACTCTACCAAACAACGTGTGTCTTCACGCGTTTACTCAGCTATAATGTATAGTTCAGGCCAAAGGGGCAGGGTGGGTCTGTACTAGCTACTGTCATGCTCCATTTAGTAAAGCATCCAAGTGATTTATTTACCTGAGAGTAATATCTTCAAGATTGCCAATTGGGGTTCCCACAAGATACAAACCTGGTTTCAAAGGGGACTAAAACAAAGGGAAAGAGGAATTAATTCACACTAGAAAAAGCTCAGAAAGTCAAAAATTGAAATCAAGAAAGACAAAGATAGAAACTTTACTTGTTTAGAGTTTGATAGCTGTTGGTGCAGTTCATCAGGGGTATCAGCAGTGGAGGTTTGAGCAGTGTTAGAATAGAATGAAAGGGTGAAATGTCTAGGGAGAGTGGAAGAAAGAAGGGAAGGGAAGGGCTGCAGAGATTGAGTGAATATTGGAAAAGGGCATCTGTAAAACTGCTGCCGGGGAAATGGGGTGAAGACGGAGGAGGATAACATGGCTATGGGATTATAGCGCCGTATCACCATTCTTGATTCTTCTATTCCAGAAAAACAAGAGCCCTTTTGCAGATTACTTGAAATTTTGGGGGGATTTCCACTGATTAGAAATTTAGCTATCATCCAAATTTAGTCCGAGCTCCACACACATAATAGAAAAGAGGGTGTGTTCGGTACCGAAAAAATATTTTCTTGAAAAATAACTAATTTCTTACTTAATTTTGTGGCCAATAAGAATATATCCTTATATAGTGTAGCAAAACAGTATAAAAGAATAGATATGAGATGGGGTGAGAAGTGAAGTTCAGGGCATTAAATGGTGGAGAAGAGACAATAAACTTAAAATGATATTTATGAAACTTATTTTTGCTATGTGCATTAAAAAAGTTACTTTCCTCGTCTTAAAGTTTTCGAGAAAATATTTTGACCTAACAAACATCCTCATTCTTGATTATAAGGATGAAGTACTACTTCATTGCTAAGAATTTTTAGGGTAGGAAATACTAGTGACTACTGATTTTTAATAAGAGTTGGATGCATAATTTAAATTCATTTGTAATATATCTAATTATGTAGTTGTTCTCTCGTGAAATATATATTAGTACTAGTTATGTGAAGAATTGCATTATCTAAAACGATAGAACATAGAATGGTGTAAGCTAATTTGGAACATAAATCTTAAACATAGTTTTGTTCTTATACTGAATATAAATAATCTACCAAATTTGGAGTTTTAAGCCTTTGGCTCAACACCTAAAGGCAACAACAACAAACCTAAGTGTAGTCCCATAAGCGGGTTCTAGGGAGGGACCTTACACCTCTAGCTTGTGGAGGTACAACATATGTTTTTACCAAAAGACACTAAAAGTTTTTGGTTCAACACCAGGCAATGATTATAAAGTGTTGCAGTTACGTTCAGAAAATGACCACAAAGGTTGTAAGCTTAGCAAAAGCTTGTATTTCATATGCAGAGAATCAAGCACTGGAAAGTCATATACACTTTCATAGTAGAACTTTTAACTCCCAACTTTTAATCAAGCAAAGCAAAGTTAGATACATAGGTACATCGCACGCTAAGGTGGACGATAAAGGGCTGGGTTTTAAGGCCACAGCTATTATAGCATAAAACACAATTTTCCAACCTATGCTTCTGTATCACATTCAACCAGAAGCACTAACACTGCTATACAAGTAAAGGCTGCTTAATAGCAGCTATAAAATTTTGCTCAGCATAGTATGCAAACTGGCAAATTCAGAATGTCGGTTGTTCTTCTATTACTATTTGTTTTATAAACCAAATTCTCTTTGCTTTTTGGGAGGGAAAAGAGAACTTTTCAGTTGGTATGGGAGTTGGAGTCACTACTGTTGCAATCATGTGTAGCTAATGTTACTACACTTTATCGTCATGGAACCACCATCTCGTCTCCTTGGGAGACCTGCCGTTTTTGCAGTTCTTCACATAGCGATCGTTGTCCGCAGGACGTTGCTGTTAAAACCCCAAAACAGGCAAGGTAAATATGAGGTCTTGATCTCAAAAGGTTAAAAGTCCATGATAAATGTAAATTTCAATTGAAATGTAATGCTAACGAACCTTCACAGTTGAGCTAGACAACATTGAGAGAATGCTGATGCAGATGGAACTTACAGTCATGGCAGGGGACCATGAATCATACAGGATATCTGCAATCAACCAGCACCAACACAACAGTCAATACTGAATCATACATATTATTACACATTTTTTCAGTTGGGGTGTTGGCATATTATGACAACTCAATAACCAAAATCCTGTGCAGCAAATAAATAGACATCATACAGAGTAATATTCAACCATATAATACACAAGTCTGTTAGTTGGAGAAGCGGGTGGCGTGCTACAGAAATAAGTCATACTCCTCTTAAGTAGAATTGACAGATATAGATCAGTTTAAGATCATAACATGCTCATGTTTCTGTTCAGCGCAGTAAGTTTGTGTTTATCTGAAAGTATCAGGTCTAGCTTGTGGGTTGTGGCTCCAAAACCAAAGAGCTAGACATTCCAGAGGAGCCAATGTATAAGCTGATGAGTGATGACTAAAGAGTCTATTCCCCACCAACATGTTAGCTCTGCTCGTACGCACTACATCAGCCTGGTCTTTGCAAAATCAGTATTCTACAGCACCACCTGACACCTCTTCCAACAGAGCATGTTACAGAGGTGTCTACCTAAATAACATGGCAGTATCAGCATTAAAGGTTAACTAGCCATACTAGTGACTACTAGCTAGAAAAATTCAGGCCCCCAATGACCACCACACCACAACCCACACTCTTCTCACAATAAAAGATAAATAAGAACAAAGTGGATAAAGACAAAGTATAACAATGCGAAGAGAACAAGAGGATGATGCCAAGTACACAACATAATAGTTTATAACCTTGAGCTAAATGATGCCAACATGTAGAAGGATGAGCTAGTCATGGAATTGGGAATACAAGAATCCATCAACTCCTAAACATGCTAAAATAGGAGAGTTATTGCTGCAATTCATGAACCCCAGGATTACCTTTTTTTATAGCCGAGAAACCCCAAGGGCCAAGTAGTGCACGATTCGAAACTCAGTAGATAATGGACCTGGGTTTTTCTACCCATCTCCACTTACCCGGGATTACTTTATAAACTTGTGAAGAGAATTTAACAAATGATTATGATACATAGTTTAAGAGGAATTTTCCACGGTACAAGAATATTACCAGGAAACAAGAAAACTAGTCGTAGAATAATTATAGAATCGGCGCTATAATATACTACTTCCTCCGTTTCATTTTATGTATCTTAGATTGACTGACCACAAAGTTTTTTTTTTTTTATGACAAGGGAAACCCGCAGCCGCTACCCTTTGGGTGCGCACAGGGTAAAACCCCCACTCCTATGCAATAGCTCGCAAACCACATAGGAGAGGTAACCCACACTAGGCAAGCCCAGTGCGACGAGCTCGACCCAGAAGGCAAACCCCTTGCTTTCGCTGGCAAGGGGTTT
>JAJOOF010008262.1:0-30955 GCA_029582545.1 Solanum lignicaule | reverse complement strand
CCCGACCTAAGGTCAATCTTCGAAAAGTAACTCACCCCTTGGAGTTGGTCAAACAAATCATCAATTCTACGAAGATGGTACTTATTCTTTATAGTGACCTTGTTCAATTGGCGGTAGTCTATACACATCCTAAGGGACCCATCTTTCTTTTTTCACAAACAATACCAAAGCACCCCATGGAGATATGCTTGGTTGAATAAACCCTTTGTCTAGCAAATCCTTGAGTTGTGCCTTCAATTCTTTTAATTCGGCCGGAGCCATCCTGTAAGAGGGAACTGATATGGGTTGAGTATCTGGCAAAAGATCAATGCCGAAGTCCATTTCCCATTCGGGAGGAATTCCGGGCAAGTCATTGGGAAAGACTTCTGGAAACTCCCTCACTATGGGGACCAACTCTAAAGAAGGAGTCTCAGATTTAACATCCATGACTCTTACAATTTGATACATGCACCTCTTTGAGATCATTTTTCTAACTTTTAGATATGAAACTAAACGACCTCTAGGGATTGAATTTCCCCCCCCCCTTCCATTCTAAAACGGGCTCATTTGGAAATTGAAATTTTACTACCCGAGTTCTACAATCAATGGAAGCAAAACAAACATGAAGCCAAACCATCCCCAAGATGACATCAAAGTCCAACATATCCAATTCTACCAAATAAACTAAAGTGACTCTATGAGACAATGAAATGGGACAACTCCTATAAACTCTTTTAGCTACAACGGAGTCACCCACCAGGGTAGAAACCGAACAGGGTTCTTCTAAGACATCAGGGAGAACATTAAATTTCATAGCCATAGAAGGAGTAACAAAAGACAAACTGGCACCGAGGTCTAATAAACATCAATTGAAAATACTTGCAACATACGGGTAACAACGTCCGGGGACCCTCTTGATCACTTATAGATTGGCGGGCATAGAAGTGGTTCTTCTTGGGATCCTCGGAATTGGAAACACTAGGGGGAGCTTGATTCCCCTCTCTTTCCTTGGCCGTACGGTTTGGACAATCTTTCAATTGATGCCCACTTTTTCTATATACATAGCACACACCCATATCGGCAAGAAATTTCCCCTCATGCTTCTCACCACACTTGGCACATGTAGGCCTTTCCATGGAAGATTCACCCCTATTGCCTCCTTGAGGCATAAGGTTAGGCACCCTATCTTTGTTGGTCTTTGGAGCATTGGAGGAGCTTTCGTTGGAAAACCTCTTCTTGAACCTTGGCCTATTTTGACCTTCAAACTTACTATTACAAGAATTCCAAACATCGGTCCTTGCTCTCTTCACCTCTCTGCTCTTCTTACTAAGCCTTGACTCCTCAACTTGTTGAGCATACACCATCAACCGTGAGATATCATGTTGTTATGGAGCATTGCTTCACGACATTCTTTCTCAATGGCATCGGACACACCGATCACAAATCGGCACATCTCATCTCTTGGATTAGAAACCAAAGATGGGGCATATTTGGAGAACTTAGTGATTTCAAAGAGTATTCTTGGACACTCATACCTCGTTGATAAAGGTTGATAAATTCCTCCACCTTTGCTTCCCTCTTTTCTCTTGGAAAGAACCTATCAAGGAATGCTTTCTCGAACACATCACAAATTATGAGACCCGCCCTAATAGGCCTATTGTCCTTCCATTGAGCATATCATACTTAGGCCATGTCCTTCAATTGATAACCGGCTAGTTTGACTTTTTTATTAGAAGTAAACCCCATAGCCTCCACTATCTTGTAGACCTTTTCCACAAACTCTTGTGGGTCTTCATTTACTTTGGAACCATAGAACACAGGAGGGTTCATCCTAGTAAAATCTCTCAACCTTGAGACCATGGTACTCACATTAGGGTTTACCCACGTCCCAACTTCTCGGTTGGCTTGGGATGTTATGGCTTAGGCTTGAGTGGTGACGGCTTGAGTTTGAACCGTCATGAGTTGAGTCAATGTTTGGAGTGCCGCCCCTTATCTCCACATTAGTCATAGCCCTTTCATCATTAGGAACTTGGGGGTCTTGAGGACCTTGGGGAGGAACTTCCTCATTTACATTCTCCTCTACCGCCCTCCTTGCATTAGACCTTCTTGTATTTATTTTCTATAATCACAAAAGAATGGTTAGGAGAAAGGACTTCATAGAGTTAGGACTCCAAAGCACGACTAAAGAGTAATGAAAGAAGTGAAAGTTTCTAAACAGCTTATAGCCTCTCATTCATATGTGTGGCATGCTTCTCACTCATGAACAAGACTCTACTAGACGTGGTTCATGAGATATCAACCTAAATATTATCCTAAAACCCTATGCTCTGATACCAAGTTTGTCATGACCCAGGAGTACCCCCTAGACGTAACATGGCATACTTGACCCCGAAGGGGTCTCATACAAGCCTTTAGCATCATCATAATATAAGAGATAGAAATAATGCAGAAAAATTTAAAACTGTTCCAATCAAAGTCAAACTTCATTTTTCATAAATGAATATCATAAGAGTCTAGACCTTGTCTCATTTACCATCTAAAATATAGGAATACAAAGTTTGGGACTTATCCCTTTACATCAATAAACATCTCAATATAAGAAGTACAATAGGTACTAAGAAATGGATAATCCGTCCAGGAACTTGAGGACTCACCACAACTTGGAGATAAGAAATCCAAATCTTCTTCAAGAAAGGAGAGTGTATGTCACCTAGCCGAAACCTACACTTATCAAAATATAGAAGAAGAAGGGGTTAGCACAAATATGTACTAAGTATGGAAGCATGCACAAAATCCTTGAAATATGATACAAAGGACATGTAGTTGAAAAGTGTGCATTTGTCAAGTTTGGAAATCAACATACATATTCAATGTACAACACAAGCCATAATTACATTTATACTCATAACATACTAATATCAACACCTTAGCAACCCCTAAGGAACACTTGTGCAATGTGTGGATGGCATCCCATAATATCAACCATACTAAGTACTCCCTTGAAGCTACCTTAGTCATACATATCATCTTTAGACCTTATCATAATCAATAGTCATCAACAAGGAAATGGTCATATACATTATTTGAACATACGGAAAGTCATTTATAAACAACTATCCAATCAACATACATGCACACATTCATATCTAATCATAACATAAAGGAATCATCCTATAACATCCTAATAAGTCTACTTGTGCAATGTAAAAGTGAAGTCCCATACCCCCACTCCTACTAAGTAAACTCGCCAAGAAGTCATAGTTTAGTTCATGTCTCATTCATTATCTTGTCATATAGGGAAGAGTAGCCATAACCGACATAGACCATGTGAGCTACATGGAATCTGGTGTCATGTAGCCCCACACCAAAATAAAATGTCCTACTTGCCTAAGGTAGAACTAACATGTTTAGTCTTTAGGTGGATCCCCTAGCTAAAGTCCTATGTTGGCACATAGTTATGGTATAGGGATATTGCCTCTAGAAACCCGACCTCTTTCATTGGCCGAGGAGCTTCCATCTAATGAGTTCACTTAAATGACCCAACCTCTTGTATTGGCGGAAGGGCTTTTACTTCATTTTCCATATCCAATCGGTGCTAAGCATTATTTCCCAAATTATACATAATTAGTCTTGAATTGCATTTACATGTATGAAGGAATGCTCTACCCTTCATTAAATACAATTCATCAAAATAGCTACTAGATTCATTAAAGGTGCGGATGTACTTTCATCCTTAGAATCAACATTAACATGTGAGTAAACCTTTCACATTATCATTCATAGTGTTTTCATGAGAAAGGCCTTTCAGTCAACACAACAACATCGTCATCATCATAGACTATTCATACATCATCAAGTGTAAGGGTAAGGGAAGAACAACCTTTCAACAATACCATACTTTACACATTAGTCATAGGAGATTCACTTTCTAGTGAATCAATAGTTCATACACCACCTTCTTCAACATGTACAAACCCATAGAAATTTACCCCTTTCAAGCTCATGTATCATGTCTCACAATTACACCTAGATATACTACAATTTGCATGAATAAAACAAGATTCAATAACTATATTAAAATAGATACAATCCATAGTAATCATCTTGCATCAATACACCCATAACAATTCATGAAATTGCGGTCATGGGGTATTCATGGGTTCATGAAGAATTTTATAATAAAAATCACCATTAAACATCAAATCATCCGTAATATAAGAAATTAACATAATGAAATTATTTTTAGGAAGAAACCATGGCTAGAATGAAAACCCTGGTTTTTGAACAATTACCAAATTTCGAAATTTGAGTTTGAAGGGCTTCATGGAGAAAAGTGTTCCATGAATCAAGGCTCCCATACCTTAATTGAAGCTTTGCTCACAAATTGGAGTTGTGTAACGACCTGATTTCGTCGTTAGGGAAAAGTCAATGGGGAAAGAATTGGGGCAAGAAAACCTTTTTGTAGTAACTTGAGATTTTCTAGCCTAGTCTGGATTTGGACGAAATTGGAGTCAATGAGGTCTAGGGAAATCTGGCAACAAATGAGAGGTCTATTAATGAATTAGATTACATGAGTGGATAGTTAAGACGTTAAGGATCCCGTACGACTTTACGAAATTGAATTTGGGTGATTAGAAATCCCGAAACTGATCTTAGCGTGAATGGGTATTTTCTGAGTGTCATGAGATGATGGTGTGTTGTGAAATGGGAATTTTGAAATTCTTTAAAGAGTTCACTGGTACGTGCAATCCGCCTTTGCAGGGCTTATTGGTCGCTTTGGCGGTGCCGTTGTAGCGGGGTAGTGGCCGGTGTGGCAGGCTTGATGCGACTTAAGGTCGTGAATAAACCCCTAAACGACCTTATTATACACTTTTTGACTTTTAGAGCTAAAGAATGAACTCCAGCCAACTCGTACTCATTTTCCACCATTCTTGAGGCTAAAGGTAAGTTTTTCACTCCCCAGATCCGCTTTTCAATCTGTAGAACAAAATAGAATGGTTAAATATGATGGGGGAAGGTGTTGTTATAGATTCTATGGTGGAAACAACCCTAAATTGGATAATTAGGATCATGGGTTTGGTCTAGCGTTAATAGAATTGTTAGTAATTTGGGTAATTAGTGATTGTTTATTGATTCCCATTTTATATTGATTGTTTGCATACCAAGATCAAGCAGAACAAATCCAGAAAGGGAAGGATCAAGTTTCTTAGGGTTTCAAGCATCTTTCGAGGTAGGTGATGGTTGTGATTTGATGTTGGTGTGATATATGTTTGTAATTCCTTCATTATAATGCATGTATGTATGTGAATGTTGCATTATTCATCACCCTAATCGTAAAGGAGGATAATTGAATAATTGTATGCCATGGATCACCTCTTGTTGTATGATTGTAAGAATATACATTGTGATTGTGATTATGGTTTGTTTAATGGGCGGGTGTCACGATCCAGCACACTAACTGGGATCGGTTGCCATGTTCTGGCAAAAACATTGGATCAGGTACCATGTTCCGGTATGCTAACAGTTTGGGTGTGGGTTCTGTGAGAGGACCATATAATTATGTTATGTATCTACTTGTGATGATTACGTTCATATCTAATGATGATTGATATTGGAAGACTGTATGTTGCTCTAAATTGGTGATCAATGTGTATTATTGAGAATGTGGGATGCTACATTGATCCTAAAAAGATGACTACTATTGTGTTTGTTCGGTATATGTCTATTTTATAATGTTGTGGTTACTTCCATGTGTTTCACTTATTAGGATAGCCGCGTGATCCTACCAGTACACTGTAGTTGTGTACTGATACTGCACTTGCTCTTTCTTAGTTGAGTACATGACATCTTCAGGTGGCTATTGATAGACCTCAACTAGGTGACTATTGAGCTTGACCAGATTCAAGGGTGTTCCAATTCTTTCAGGCTGCAACGGATCTTTCTTGTTTAAGTCCACTCATTTCGAACTCAGACTTTTATTTAAGGTGTTGTTTAGTTTCGAGGTTGTACCCCTTGTTCTTAGACTTGTCGTTAGTAGAGTTTTGGTACAATGACTTTCATGTTCTAGGGGTTTATTCTTCCGCATTAGTTTGGTTAAGTTATTTGTTTAAACCTTTGGAGTTTATGGGAACTCGTTATTTTTGCATAGTCATTTAAACCTGCTTCCATATCTTTAAATGCCTTAGTTTTCTTAAAAATTATTTGTTTGGGTTGTAGTAATGGTTCTCCCACCGGAGGGTTTGTGTGGATGTCAATCACGACGATCTGGGTCATGAAAAAGTTGGTATCAGAGCCCTAAGTTCATTGAACTCATTGTACCAAAATGAGTCTAATAGAGTCTTGAGAAATGGTACAATGATGTATGTACTTTTCTTCGAGAGGCTATAGGAAAAACTCATTTCTTTCTATTCCTTTGTGCTATGACTTGAATCCAATTAGTATCTGGGTGATACAAATGGGTATCTTTCCTCTTTCACTCTATGGTCTAAACTAGAGCAACAAAGTGGTAACACCATCGCTAGCAAGAGAGGATGTGTATAGACTACCGACAGTTGAATAGGGTCACCATTCAGAACAAGTATCCAGTGCCTTAGATAAATGACCTTTTTTCACCAATTGCAAGGTGCGTCAATTTTCTCTAAGATTGATATAAGGTCTCGTTACCATCAGTGAAAGATTGAGGTGGTTAAGAATTGTGTTCGACCAAGTTCTATGATTGAAATTAGCAGTTTTGTGGGGCTCGCTAGCTACTATTGTCGCTCTGGTATGAGTTGAGTCCAATTGGTATCTCCTGATTCCAATTGGTATCTCAACGAAGTGAACTAGACGGCTTGGTCACGACTGAGGGGACACAAGCAAAGTAAATTGGAAACTTAGGGGTGGTGTGAATGCATGGATGATCAGGAATGGTCATCCATGGAGCAAAATAATTAACTAAGAATTTGGACTTATCTGTGAATTGTATCTTGGAAACTTTGAATGTGTTTCTGGTTGTTTAAATTAACTGCAAATGTGAAGTTGTAATTGCTTGAATGTGATAAGGTGATTATGTGCACAATAAATGTGTGTATAAACTTTGATATGTACAATATGTTGGCCTAGTCATTGAAGTTATCAAGTTGTAAAAACTTGAGTATCATGAAACTCGTTGTGAAAGGAAGATCTTGACTAAGGATCGTGTGAGTGTCTAGGTGTATTATTGTGATGTGTGGGTTATGGTGTTGCATTAACAAGAATGAATTGGTTTCTGTATTGTGGGATTGACTGGGGGGTAGACAATGATTATCCTAGTTATGAGGATTATTCTAAAATTGCTTAGTAAAGCTGGGAACCTCGTGGAATTTAGAAAAGAAAAGAACCCCAGAAAAATTATTGGCAGGGGTTCTGTTTCTGTTTTGGCCGCTGGGGCAAGACTTTTTCTGCCAAGGCGAGGCTGCCAGTGAGAGATTCCTCCCGCCAGAGCGGGACAGGGCGAGATCGAATCTCAGCCCTGTCTCTCCTATTTTCCTAGTCATAATTATAGACCCCGAATCGTACCCGAACTAACCCCCACGATCTAGTTCAGTGTTCAGCAATCGAATATAAGTTATAAGGTGTGTTAAAATTATGGAGAACCTGGGCATATAAGGAGGGAATGAACGAGGCTGTGGAGGCCGGGGAAATGGTAATGTAGGTAGAGGAGTAGTGCAGCAAGGCAAGGAAGTTGCCCGTCAAGAGGACAGGGCTCAATTTTATGTTTTTCTAGGTAAGATCGAGTTTAAAGGTGTGATGCAGTTGTCACAAGAGCTACTCTTCTCTGTGTCGGATGGCTATTATTTTGTTTGATCTGGGTTCTACTCATTCGTATGTGTCAGTTCAATTGCCTTGGGAGTTGATGTGGTTTGTGATATACTTGATACCCCCATCCATGTTTCTACCCTAGTTGAACACTCAGTCATAGTCACCCATGTATATCGTATTGTCCTGTTGTGTTTATAGATTTTCAGAGTTGGGTTGATTTGGTTATGTTGGATATGACTGACTTGATATAATCTTAGGCATGACTTGGTTGTCCCCCTATTATGTCGGGCTTAATTGTAATACTAAGTCGGTAACTCTAGAGATCCCAGGTAGGGAAAAGTTAGAGTAGGAAAGGGGTACAAGCCTAAGTCAGCTAAGGTCATATCTTTCGTGCAGGGTAGGAAACTGGTTGGGCAGGATTGTTTGACGTATTTGGCTAATGTTTGGGATGTTGAGGCTGAATCCCCCTCTATTGAGTCTATTCTTATGGTGTCAGAATTGAGAGAGCTTAAAACTCAAATCCAAGAGTTTCTTGATAAAGGGTTCATCCGTCCTAGTATTTCCAAGTGGGGTGCTCATGTCTTGTTTGTTAAAAGAAGGAGGGTAGTATGAGGAATGATGATTTTATCTTAATCCATAAGGGAGTGGATTAATACCAGAATGACAAGCTTATGGATAAAGAAAGTCCTAAATAGTCTACTTGGGTGAAGGAAATTGAAGTATTTTAGTAAGAAAGTACGTATAAATTGGGTTAGTCCTCTCAGTTTGATAAGTATACCTGAGTTTGAGTATCGTGTTGATGAAAGGTTGGCTTCGTAGTGATAGTCTGGGCTGACTGAGCAAAATAGTAATAAGAGTTCGTGGTGGATTGTGATGGGATGCACATATATAATGAGATTGTTGATTAAGCGAATTTTGTATAGTAATTATGACTTGCGAGTATCTAAAATCTGTGGTTTTCTAAAATTTGGTGAGTAACGTGGTTGTATGAAAAGTTTTAAGAGATGGTGGGACACCATTCGAATAGAAATTAAAGAACTAGAGTCATAATGAAGAAAAATAGTGGGAGGTAGTACATCCTTTAGAGAGAGGCGAGAGCAAGAATATTTTATTTAATTTCAAAGTCTAAAGAGGTATCTTCAGAGGGGTAGATAATTGGGTTCAGAGACGTGTGATTTCATTATTTTGTTGTGACTATGGTAATAGTGTCATGGGTCCATTAGATGGGTTAAAAACTATTGAAAAAAGGACTTGAGAAAGGATTGTGCAGACATTAGCTTGAGAGTGATGATAAGTGCTTTGTTTTTGTTTTTGAGTCTAGTAATGATTATGATTGAAATTTTAGCGAAATATATTGTAAGATCGATGGAGATGAGGTCGATGATAAGCGAAGATCCATGATTGCATAAAAATCATCAAGGTATAAGCTAATGTTGATAGATAAGGGGATTGTGTTATGAGTTAAGATTCCAATTTTTCAGTGTATGTCTACATTCGTGGTGATATATTTGTTGAGATACGAATTTGTAAGGTGAGAAATGATCAATTGTATCAGGTAGTGAACCTTTGAAAGTATTTACAGTTGGTTTTAGTAGTAAAGTATATTACCTTTGATTGTTAAAGTATCTAAGAAATGTTTTCATTTAAACAGTGTTGGTTTATAATAAGGTAAATGGTCGGAGTGTTTATGATGGTTGTTAGTATTGTGAGTATGATTCACTAGCTACGCTCTCGTGTGTTTTCATTTTTGTGGGTGGATCCCTAGTGGTGGATCAGGGGTACCAAATCCTGCGATGTTCTCTTGGTTGAATGACAAGATTGGGAAGATTTGGTTATTTCAAATGACATAAATTACTGTTGTTTTGGAGTTGTTAAAGTATTTTAGTAGTTCTACATGTACCACCTTGCTTATGACAATTTATAGAAGAGCTACCATGCGTATTTGTGATTGTCCGGTAGTCTTAATATTTCATCTTGTCGTCGAGGTCATGTATCGATTATGTGTGGTTGAATGTGGGGATCATTGAATCCAATTCTAGAGGTAATCTACAATTACTAACTCTAGCATTTCGATAGTGTTGTTGGAGGGTTTGTATGCTTGGGCATATCCCTCGATGAGTATTTGATAACTAAAGATCAAATTTTTATAACTTAAACTCATAGGAATTTGGGTTGTGAGATGGAGATGCTGATAAGAACTATGATTGTTTGGGTATTATGATTGTGTGTTGGTTGGTTCAGGTTCACCTCTAATTGTGTCGAGTTTTGATTTACGATTTTATCATGGTTGTGTGAGTAAGGATTCATCCTGATGTTTGTGTCAAGATCCTTGATAACATGTGGCAGACGTGTGTTCGATCAATTTTGGTGGTTTTTGGGAATCATTTTGTTGATTAGTTAAGCTTACATACAACAATATTTATCACTCGAGTGTTGAGATGACTTCATTGAGGCATTGTATGGGAGGAACTGTAGATATTCAATTGGTTGGTTTGAGGTTGGAGATGTGAAACCCTCAGGGGGTAATGAGATTCGGTAAAAAGGGCATGCGAGACAAGTATCCCCAGTTATTCGACGATTCAGACACTACTCTACCCTTACTTTAACCAGTCATTCCTTGTTGATCACTCGGAAATGAGTGATGGGTAAATTGGTATCTATTATAACGACTTGATTTCGTCATTAGGGAAAACTCAATGGGGAAAGAATTGGGGCTAGATAACTTTTTCGTAGTAACTTGAGATTTCCTAACCCAGTCCAGATTTGGATGAAATCAGAGTCAATGAGGTCTAGGGAAATCTAGTAACAAATAAGAGATCTATTAATGAATTTGATTTCATGAATGGATAGTTAAGACGTTAAGGATCCCGTACCACTTTACGGGATTGAATTTGGGTGAGTAGAACTCCTGAAACTGATCTTAGCGTGAACATGTACTTTCTGAGTGTCATGGGATGATGGTGTGTTGTCAAATGGGAATTTTGTAATTCTTTAAAGAGCTCACTGGTTCGTGCAAGCCTCCTTTGCAGGGCTTTTTGGTCGCTCTGATGGGGCCGCTGTAACTGGGTGGTGACCGCTGTGGCGGGCTCCATGCGACTTAAGGTCGTTAATAAACCCCTAAACGACCTTATTATGCATGTTTCGACTTTTAGAGCTAGAGAAAGAACCCCAGACGACTCCTACTCGTTTTCCACCATTCTTGAGGCTAAAGGTAAGCTTTTCACTCCGCGAATCCGTTTTTCGATCCATAGAACATAATAGAATGAATAAATATCATGGGGGAGGGTTTTGTTATAGATTTTATGGTGGAAACAACCCTAACTTGGATAATTGGGATCATGGGTTTGATCTAGGGTTCATAGAATTGTTAGTAATTCGTGTAATTAATGATTGTTTATTGATTCCCGTATTATATTGAATGTTTGTAGACCAAGAACAAGCGGAACGAATCTAGAAAGGGAAGGATCAAGTTTCTTTGGGTTTCAAGCTTGTTTCGAGGTAGGTGATGGTTGCGATTTCATGTTGGTGTGATATATGTTTGTAATTGCTTCATTATAATGTATGTGTGTATGCGAATGTTGCATTATTGATCACCCTAATTGTAAATGAGGATAATTGAATAATTGTATGCCATGAATCACCTCTTGTTGTATAATTGTAAGAATAAACATTGTGATTGTGGTTTGTTGAATGGGCGAGTGTCACAATCCGACACACTAACTGGGATCAGTTTCCACGTTCCGGCATAAATATGGGATCGGTTGCCACATTTCGGCATAAACATTGGATCGAGTACCACGTTTTGGTATGCTAACAGTTTGGGTGTGGGTTCTATGAGAGGACCATTGAATTGGGTTCAGTGAGAGGACCACTGAATTATGTTGTGTATCTACTTGTGATGATGACGTTCATATCTAATGATGATTGATATTGGAAGACTGTATGTTTCTCTAAATTGATGACCAATGTGTATTATTGAGAATGTCGGATGATACATTGATCCTTAAAAGATGACTAATATTGTATATGTTCGGTGTATGCCTGTTTTATAATGTTGTGGTTACTTGCATGTGTTTCACTTATTGGGATAGCCGCATGATCCTACCAGTACACTGTGGTTGTGTACTGATATTGCATTTTCTCTTTCTTTATTGAGTACAGGGCATCTTCAGGTGGCTTTTGATAACCTCAGCTAGGTGACTATTTAGTGTAATCGGATTCAAGGGTGAGCCAATTCTTTTAGGCTGCCATGGATCTTTCTTGTTTAAGTCCACTCTTTTCGGACATAGACTTTTGTTTAAGGTGTTGTTTAGTTTTAGGGTTGTACCCTTTGTTCTTAGACTTGTCGTTAGAAGAGGTTTGGTACAACAACTTTTAGGTTCTAGTGGTTATTCTTCCGCCTTAGTTTTGTTAAGTTACTTGTTTTATTAAAACCTTTGGAGTTTATGGGAACTCCGTATTTTCACATAGTCATTTAAACCTGCTTCTGTATCTTTAAATGTCTTAGTTTTCTTAAAAATTGTTTGTTTGGGTTGTAGTAATGGTTCTTCCATCAAAAGATTTGTTTGGGGACAATCACGATGGTCTGGGTCGTGACAAGTTGAGAAGGTGGATTCTTGAGCCGTAATCTTCAAGTTCTTGGTGTTCTTCAATGGAGGAACTCTAGAGAGAAATATTGAGAGGAGAGGAATTTGGGGAAATATTTGGGTGTTTGTGAATAATGACCAAGTCTTGTGAATTTTGACTTAAAATCATTATATATTTTACCCCTAAAGATATCCAAACCGACCCCACTTTATTTGGACTTAAAAAGAAAAAGACTCAAATAACCCTAACTTAAAGACCCCGTCCAGGTGTCACTCCCATCTTCACGAGCTGTGGTGAGAACTACGACTCGTGGTCCTTCTCGTGATGATTGGGGCAGTAGCTAGAGTTCTTGTGGCATTTGGCTTATGAGCCCAAGGCATCACCACGAGGAGCTCCACGAGTCGTGATCAAGACCACGAGTCGTGGTCCCTCTCGTAGACCTTGAGGCATTAGCCTATCCAAGATGGCATAAGGCTTACACGCCCAAGCCATCACCACGAGGGGCTCCATGAGCCGTGGTCCCTCCCGTGCTCCTTGAGGCAGTAGCCTCGCCACTTGGGGCCTTTAGCTCATTTGCCTAAGGCAACTCCACGAGCAGCTCCCATGGTCGTGGTCATGACCACGGACTGTGGTGATGGCCGTGGAAGTTGAGGCAGTGGCTAGGAAAAGTGGTGGCCACACTTTCATGGCCAAGGCAAGTCCACGCTCACCTTCACGAGCCATGGTGAGGACCACGACTCATGGTCCTTCTCGTGAAGGTTGAGGCAGTAGCTAAAGGCTAGGAGCAGCCTTGGCCTTTGGCTTTGGCTTGGCCCCTTTGCCATGGCACTTGCCTCATGGCCTTGACTCCTATAACTCTCATTCAAGACATTCATCCTCACGTTTAGGCTCTAGTTTAACCTATCATTTTCCGGAGTGCTACATCTATATTGCTTGCTCCAACCTGTGAAAAACAGACATAACTTCAGCATTGCATTTTACGCAATAATATTTGTCTTTCAAAGGATCAACCTTTGTAATACACTTATTGCAAGCCAAGTATGACCATCTGTGACCAAGTTCCAAAGAAACAATCTTCACAGCATGCAAATAGCTAGACTCCTGTGAGTTAATCATAATGTTTAGACAATTATATGTACTATAAAAAAATATATACATTATGATTAGTAATATAATATATGCAACTCACTTCAGTGCATTGAAGGAAATCTCTAATAAATATAAAAGGGATAATTTTTGTAGACAACTCCTCAGAAATTGAAATATTTTTGTTGTGAACTTGTTTGTGAAACCTTTTCATATTCCCAGATGTAATTAACTTGTAAATTTATCATAAAAGTGTAGTTATATAATTTGTTAATTTTAATTCATTTGGATTACTTAATAATATAGATGAGTTGTCAAACTTGTTTTAAAATCATAAGATTGTGGTAGATCTGCATTTATCCATAGTTTGGTCTGGTACCAACAAATACGAATAGAATAGGTATCTATAAAATAATTTATAAGATTTATTAAGTTAGATAAATATATTTGTAATAATGATAAACAATAACTTAACAAAATAAAAACTATAAAATTCATACCTCTAAATTTGTGTATCTTCATTAATTGAAGAACAACAATTAATGGTTCATCTTTTGATCAAGATAAATGTTATTGCATTTGAAAGGCGAGATCACCCCATAAAGTGACAGGAAGCTTGTTTCTCCTGAGTAAACAATGTTGTGAAAATGATAATTTAATTATTATTAATATATTATATATAATAATAATAATAATAATAATAATAATATAATGGTACATACCCTATTAAATGTAAATTATTTAATAATACTTACTTTTCATCTTCTATAACAATATTCATGAAAGAACTATTGTTGTCTCCTTGCTTTGACAATTGAATTGGTTCATATGAGACAACATGTCCAACAACATCTTAAAAAATTATTGAATATTTAGTTATAATAATTATAGTTTAATGAAAATAAGTATATATTAATATAATTATTATTTACCAATTTGTTGATTCTCGTCGATGTTGTGCTGAATTTCCACTTCTTCAAAAGTGCGTCGCTTAAAAACATCCATATGAAAAGATGAATCTTCAATTTCAGTCACAATAGTATTCTGAGTGAATGTAAGCTTGTGTTTATGAGAGTTAGATTTAAATTTCGAGTGATAAGGCGCTATCACAAAAGATTTTATCCAATATAAACTATGATCATAAATCTTGTCTCTGAAATACTTTATTGTGAACTTTTCAATAGATGCATGTATTCGATCACCCAATATGCAAACAAAATTTTGTATAATCATTAATCATTATTAATATGTGTATAATAGAATTAGAGAATAACATTAAAAACACAAATTTTATTTAAATCATACCTTTTCATCTTGCAAAACAAGGTCCATAGAATACAGAATATCTGGCTTGTATTTGTCGGGAACTGTCCAGAAACGAACAATGTGAACTTTTAAATTCAAGTTCATTGAGTTATTGGTAATTTCAGATATTGTGTTATATTGCAAAGCCATATTTTGTATTTTAAAAGTCAACAGAAGCATGTTTAGTTTGACACAAATGATATCTATATATAGGTAGGTACATAGTACGTGATTTAAGAAGCAGTTTGTCCGGAAGTTAGTGGGGAGTTACAAAACATCTTTAATAAAAATTGCTCTTAATTTATAACTGCTTTTGATTCTTTTATTACAGAGTTAGAGGTTAATTTAGATTCTAACAGATATTGCTAGATATTGCTATTTGGAACTGTAGAAGCAAACACGTCATTCTATATTATGCAATGAAACTGTAATAGATTGTACTGTTAATACCTCTATAGTGTTGATATTTTTTTAAAATTAATTGTTAAAGGTTTAAATTAGTGATTAATTGCTAAGTTGACAGACAAAATTAAATCATGCAAATGTTGAAGTTTATATTTAGTTTAATTAATTTTTATTTTAACTGTTAAATTAGTGATTGATTGAGATTATGACACATGTATATTTAAAACTTCCTTCAATAACGTTATTTCAGATTTTTGTAAATTTAGAAGTTAATACGTACAATTATATCATGCAAATGCTAACACGTGTTAATATTTATTTTAATTAATTTTTATTTTAAATGTTAAATTAGTGATTAATTGATCCAGATATGAAACATGTATATTAAAAACTTCCTACAATAACTATATTTCAGATTTTTGTAAAATCGGGAAGTTGACGTAACATTATATAATGCAAGTGCTGACACGTGTTAATATTTTTTCTAATTAATTATTATTGTAAATGTTAAAATGATTGAATAATTAAAATATGACATGTGTATTCTTAAAAGTTTTTACAAAAAATCTTACGGCTGACACATGTTAATATTTTTTCTAATAAATTATTATTTTAAATGTTAAAATAATTGAATAATTAAAAGATGACACATGTTTAAAAGATTTTTCAAAAAGTCTTACGGATTTTGGTATATATATATATACTAGACATCGGAGCCCGTGCTAGCACGGCCCCAATATGTATCATTTTTTGTTTCAATTTATGTGACAAAGACAAAATTAAAGAGTTAATCAAACTTTAATATTAATTTAAAATAGTTTAAATTTTTAATTACTGTTAACTATGGTAATTTTTTTTTATGTCTTTTAACATTCTAAATTGCTAATTATTGTTGTATGATTTGTAATATCTTTTACGCAATCTTGAAATAATAAAAGTTATTTCTTCTTTCTCAATTTATGTGGTACTAATAAAATTTCGAGATTCAATCAAATTTTTTTGTTTTAAAATATTCTATTAATTACTGTAAATTATTGTACTTTCTAAGTAATTTTCAAATAATATATATTATTTCATTTGTCCAATTTATGTGTCACCGATAAAATTTGAAGAGTTAATCAGATCATTTACATATTTTTTATATCTTTTGAATATTTAAGTAAATAATTATTGTGATTTATAATATTTTATACAATTATTTTTAAAAAATTAAATAGCAAACAAAACGAATTCATCATAGGAAAATTACCAAAGCATCCTTGAATACATCAATAATGGGTCCCACTTTTTGTTTAAAAAAATATGCATATTGGGAAGATATTTTTGTCCAAAGTGGAAATAGAATAAGTATAAAGCATTAAAGTCTTTTAAAAATTTAAATTGTTAATTCTTATTGTATGATTTGTAATACTTTTACGCCATTTTCAAATAATAGAGGTCATTTCTTCTTTCTTAATTTATGTAGTACTAAATTTTTTTTGAGATTCAATCAATTTTTTTTTTCTTTGAAATATTTATAGCTGTTAATTACTGTAATTTATAGTACTTTCTAAGAAATTTTCAAATAATATATATTATTTCATTTGTCCCAATTTATGTGTCACCGGTAAAATTTGAAGAGTCAATCAGATCTTTTATATATTTTTATATCTTTTAAATATTTAAGTAAATAATTATCGTGATTTATAATATTTTATACAATTATTTAGTATAGTAAAATAAATTTAAAAAAGAAACAAACAAAACAAATTCATCATAGGAAATTACCAAAGCATCCTTCAATACATCGATAATGGGTCCGACGTTTTGTTTTTAAGAAATTGCACATTCGAAGGATATTTTTGTCCAAAGTGGAAATATTGTGTAAAAAATGTGCATTTATTGTGATTTTGAATGTTTTGTGGGGTAATAGGATGCACGCAAAGTTAAGGTGTCTTTTTGAAAATCTGGGACAACTTCAAGTATCACTTAATGTTTTTTCTCAAAATTTAATTTACTTTCGTAAACTATGTGTCAGATCAAAATCAGATTAACAAATTCAAAAGGAATGAGTAATAAATAGCTCATACAATTACATATTTATTATTTAACTAAATAATAAATACGTAACTAAAAATCTTGTTAGCTTTTGGTTGAAAGCTAACAAGATAGTTATAATGATAGTTGCATTGTAAAAATCTTGTTAGCTTTTGGTTGAAAGCTAACAAAATAGTTACAATGATAGTTACGTTGTGGCTTATTATATATAGAATATATATTAATTGATGAATAAAAAGTAAAAAATATGGAATTAATTGTAGCGCTGACACGTATGCGCTATCACCTCTCCTATTATATATATATATATATATATATATATAGAGAGAGAGAGAGAGAGAGATTGGTCAATTACAAAGAGCTCTTAATATCATTTTGAAGTGGAATGATCTACACTAGTTAGTCTACACTTCATCCTTCCTGGTTGATCAAAATAAAATACTGTTGTAGTAAATTATTTTAACTATAACAAAATAGTGTAACACTTATAAATTAATTTAAAAAATTAATTAATAACTTGGGTACTAAATAAATATTTATAGTTTGGTGTTGTTGACAAATTTTATGTCAACAAATTTTCTTATAAAAAAGGTTTATTAAATAAAGTGTAATAAACATGTAGACTAGATACCATATTGGAAAAATATGATCTAGAACTACATTAAGGATATATATTTACTACTTTACGTTTTCCATCTTTAAGGCTAATTAGGAATAACTATTGATTCCACAGTATTTTTTTCTATACAGTTGGACAATGGACTCGTTTTACTAAAAATAAACACATAAATATTTGTTCGGGCACTAGCAAGCCCAAAATAGCAGAAACATAAAGAATGGAAAACACACACACAAACAAAAGGTCAGGATAAAATGGCCCCGTAAAAAAAAAAAGACTTAGTGCTATATGGATTACTATATTACTAGGGTTTCTAATAGGGGTTCAACATTTCTCTTCTCAACTTCCTCTCTGTACTGAATAAGTTAATGGTGATGAGGTTCCACAATAAAAATCTGGTTCAAGTTCTACTTTTAGTGATCAAAACTCATGGCCCTCTTCGGTGTACATCATTGTTTCTTAGCTTCTAGTAGTAAGATCTGTGTCCTTCTCTTCATAACTAATTTTCGTATTTATAACCCTAGTTTAAAAGGTCTATATGTGCATTTCTTTTTCCGATCTAGATATTTAGTTTAGTGGATCAAATTGTTGTGTATCCGTAGGAGTCTATAGAGGGTTGTCATCTTGGGTGCATGTTGGTTAGATCTTTGTCAGTGTTTTTCTTCCTTATTTGTTTGATCTAAGTCTAGTTTCTTTTTAATTAATGGATCTGTGTTTTCTACTTGATTTGAGTCTAGTTTCTCTTTTATTTTTGGATCTGCATTTTTTCAGATTGATTTGAGTCTAATTTCTTTTTAATTGATGGATCTTGAAATTTTCAGCTTGATTTGAGTCTAGTTTCTTTTTAATTGATTGATCAGGGTTTTTCAGTTTGATTTGAGTCATGTTTCTTTTAATTTATGGATTTGTGCTTTTCAGCCTTATTTCAGTCTGGTTTCTTTTTAATTGATGGATATATGTTTTGAGTTTGATTTGAGTCTAGTTTCTTTTTAATTGATGGATTATATTTTCAACTTGATTTAAGTCTAGTTTCTTTTAAACTGATGGATCTATGTACTTTTAGTTTGATTTGAGTCTAGTTTCTTTTTAATTGATAGATCTGTGTTTTTTCGCTTGATTTGAGTCTAATTTTTTATATTGATGGATGTATGTATTTTCAACTTTATTTGAGTTTAGTTTATTTTTAATTGATAGATTTGCGTTTTTCAGCTTGATTTGAATATAGTGTCTTTTTAATTGATGAATATGTATTTTTTTTAACTCTGTTTGAGTCTAGTTTCTTTTTAATTGATGGATCTGTAATTTTTGGTTTGATTTGAGTCTAGTTTCATTTAAATTGATGGATTTGTTTTTCAGCATGATTTGGATCTAATTTCTTTTCAATTGATGGATTTTTTTTTCTAGCTTGATTTGAGTCTTGTTTGTTTTTTAATTGATGGATCTATGTTTTTCAGCTTAATTTGAATCCAATTTCTTTTTAATTGATGGATATGTATTTTTCAGTTTGATTGAAGTCAAATTTCTTTTGAATTTGATGGATTTGTTTTTTTCACCTTGATTTGAGTCTAGTTTATTTTTAATTGATGGGTTTGTGTTTTTCAACTTGATTTGAGTTTGTTTCTTTTTAATTGATACATTTGTGTTTTTCAGCTTGATTTGATTCTAGTTTTTTTAATTGAGGGATATGTGTTTTCCAGCTGAGGCTAGGGTGGAGTGAAACTAGATGTTCTTGACCTCCCTCCAATAAGAAAAATACTATTTTAATACCTATTAATATTACCAATTTGTTCAAATTTTATAAATCAAATATAGGAGATGACATGATTTTAATGACATGGTTTATGTTCAAGGAACTTGCCCTATTATAAATCAAATAAACTTGCTCATTTTCCTAATATAAATAGGCTTCAAGGGAAATGTGAACACCACATTAGATCTTGAATAAACAAATTTACCAAAAGAGTTTTGTTTTATCTTACAAGTTCAACTCATATATATATAGTAGTTTCTTGTATCTCCTCATTCTTATGTCTGAATAACTTTTTTTTAAAGGAATAAGTAAACCGATAACAACTCCTTTTAATAGCATGATAGATGAAGTTCATGTGAATCTTGTAGATCATGATAAAAAGAATGTTACAGAGATGGTTGGTTAGCTGAAGTCTTTTAAAAATAAGGTCATATCTCTAAAAATGTTTGATAAAGAACTAGAGGTTATAAGTTCTATATAACATTTTTAGAGATGTCACCTTTATAGTTAAGAGACTTTAGCAAATTAGTCATCTTACTGACATTCTCTTTGTCGTGATCTACAAGCATCACATGAACTTCATCTATCATGTTATTAAAAGGAGTGTAATCGGATTACTTATTCTTCAATTTTATTATATTCACACATAAGAATGAGAAGATACAATAAACTATTCTATATAAAGGGCTGAATTTATAAGATAAACACATATTTTTTGGTAAAATTTTCAATTCAAGATCTAATGTTGTGTTCACATTTCCCTTGAAGCCTATTTATATTAGAAAAATGAGCAAATTTTTTATTTGTCATGCCTCGAGCCTACCCCCTGGACTCGAGCCTACCCTCTGGATGTGGCCGGCACTCAAGAACCATTTTTGGTCCCCAAGCAAACCCTTGGAATTACTCAATACTCAGCGGATGACTTACACAACAACATAGGACCTCAAATGCAATGTTTACTCATGAGGTCTCATTAATAAAATAATTTAACTCAAATTGTCTGAAATACTCAATTAAACATAATTACTTAGCTCAAAGTCTTTAAAACATCAACAAGGGAAATGAAAAAGATTCCTCATAAATACTACTGTCTATGAAGCCTCTAATACGATGATGGAAATCGCGACAAGACCCACAACATCCTAACAAACTAGAAAATATATATGAAACCCTCCGAAAGCAAGGAGGCTCACAAAAACAAACTGGAACTGCAATTGGAATAAACACAGCGCCTGTTGATGACCCTTAACACACGTATCTACATCATGAAAAGTTGCAGGTCAAATGAAATCAGTAAATTGAATGTACGAGCATGTAAGGGGAACACTGAAAATAAGTGAGTGTCTGTGTATATATATATATGTCACGACTAAGACCATCGTGATTGACACCTACACTAACACTCCGGTAGGAGAACTACTAATACAATCCAAACCAAGCAACTAAATCAATAACTAAGGCATTTAAGTCAAATATTAATTGAAAAAAAATAGAGTTCCCATAAACTCTAACAAAAGTCTAACAATAATAAACTAACAATGCTGAAGAATAACCTAGAACCTGAAAGTCAATGTACCAAAACATCTAACAATGAACCAAGTCTAAACAAGAAGGGATACAACCCCAAACTAATGAACAAATCAACTAACTAAAACAATTGTCTAAGTCCGGAAATGGTGGACATAGACGAAAGAGAATCCCATGGCGGCCCAGAAGAATTGGCTCACCCTTGAATCCGAAGTGACGATCACTGATCTTTTAAGCAGGTCTGTCAGTAGCCGCTCGAAAATGCCCTGTATTCAACAAAAATAAGAGCAAGTGTAGTATGAGTACACAACCACAGTGTATTGGTAGTATTACATGGCTATCCCACTAAGTGACACATAAGCAAGTCAAGACAACACTATAATCACATGCATATATATTAACATATTAATTATTATCAACATTTATGGAGAACGAGCAACTTCACATTTTATATCAAATCATTGGTCCTCTCATGGAACCTAAACCCAAACGGTTAGCATGCCAGAATGTGGCAACCGATACCATATTTATGCCAAAACATGGCAACCGATCAAAGTTAGTTATGCCGGAACGTTGCAACCGATCCCATTCACACACCACAATGACAATCACAGTCACAAGCATATCTTCAAGATCATACATTTAAGTCATTATTTCAGGACAATCATCATTCATCTATCTCATTTACAATAAGTGTGATCAATAATGCAACATTCATATACATACACGTATCATAATGAAGCAAGAACAAACGAAGATCACACAATCATTGAATCACAACCAATACCTACCTAGAAACAAGCTTGAAACCCTAAGAAACTTGATCCTTCCCTTTTCGGATTTGTTTCGCTTGTTCTTGGTCTACAAACAATCAATACAGTACGAGAATCAACAAACAATCACTAATTACCTGAATAACTAACAATTCTATGAACCCTAGATCAAACCCATGATCCCAATTATTTAAATTAGGGTTGTTTCCACCATAAAATCTATAACAAAACCCTCCCCCATCAATATTCACCTATTTGATTACGTTCTACGGATAAAAAAAATAGATTCGGGGAGTAAAAAGCTTACCTCTAGCCTCAAGAATGGTGAAAAATGAGTAGAAGTTGCCTGGGGTTCGTTCCTTAGCTCTAAAAGTAAAAAATGCATAATAAGGTCGTTTAGGGGGTTATAAACGACCTTATGTCGCATCGAGCATGCACAACGACCTTCACCCAGTTGTCGCGGCACCACCAGAGAGACATAATTTCCGCTAGGGTGGCTTGCACGGAACCAGTGAACTAATTAAAGAATTCCAAAATCTCCATTTCGCAACACTCCTCTAACCAACAACGATAAGAAAATACCCTTTACGCTAAGATCGATTTTGGGAGTTCAACTCACCTAAATTCAATTCTGTAAAGTTGTACGGATTCATTAACGAGTTATCTAACTACTCATATAATAAAAATCATAATTAACTTCCCTGATTGTTACCAGATTTCCCTACACCTTAAAGACTCTGATTTCATCCAAATCTGGACTAGGTTGGGAAAATCCAAATACTACAAAAAAGTTTTCCGGCCCCAAATTTCCCTGTTGGCATTTCGATAACGATGGGAGTAGGTCGTTACAATAGATACCAATTTACCCATCACTCGTCCCCGAGTGACAATCATAGGAAAAATAGGCTAAGGAAGGAATGAAATAGTACCTGAATCGACGAACAATTTGGGATACTTGTCTCACATGTTCCTCTCAATTTCCCAAGTAGCTTCCTTGACTAGATGATGCTTCCATTGAACTTTCACGGAATTAATCTCCTTGGTCATCAACTTGCGCACATCACGATTAAGAATTACAATCGGTTCCTCCTCATATTGAAGGTCCTTGCCTAACACAATTGAGTCCCACTTAATGCTATAATCCCCTTCACCATGATACTTTTTCAACATGGATACATGAAATACCGGATGAACACTTGATAGATTAAAAGGTAAAGCCAATCTATACGCCACCGGTCCTACACATTTAAGAATCTCAAATGGACCAATGTATCTAGGACTTAGTTTACCCTTCTTACCCAACCTCATCACCCCTTTCATGGGTAATACCTTAAGAAGAACATTTTCACCAGATTGAAACGCCATGTCTCTTACCTTATGATCCGCATACTTCTTTTGTCTACTCTGGGCAGCTAGAAGCTTAGCTTGAATACTCCCCACCTTATCTTGAGCATCATTCACTAAATTAACCCCCAAAGGTTTCACATCTCTAGCCTCAAACCATCCTATGGGTGATCTACATCCCCTCCCATATTGTACCTCAAATGGTGCCATATCTATGCTAGAGTGATAACTATTATTATACGAGAATTCACACAGAGGTAAGAACTTTTCCCAATGCCCTCCAAAATCAATCACACATGCCCTCAACATGTCTTCTAACACTTGAATGTTCCTCTCTTATTGCCTATCTGTCTGTGGGTTTATGGCTATATTAAAAGTGAGTTGTGTGCCCAATTCATCATGCAATTTCCTCCAAAATTTGGATGTGAATTGGGTACCACGGTCTGAGATGATCGAAAGGGGCACCCCATGTAACCTCACTATCTCTTTAACATACACCTTAGCCAATTGTTCAACATTATAATCTATTCTTACAGGATAAAATGGGCTGACTTAGTCAATCTATCAACCACTACCCAAATAAAATCAAACTTCCCCAAAGTCTTGGGAAGACCAACCACAAAATCCATGGCTAATCTTTCCTACTTCCATTTCGGAATTGGCATTCTTTGAAGTAAACTGGCAGGCCTTTGATGTTCATATTTGACTTGTTGACAATTTTGACACTTCGCCAGAAACTCCGGTATATCTTTCTTCATCCCCGGCCACCAATAAATTCGCTTCAGATCTCTATACATCTTGGTCACACCTGGATGAATAGAATATTGTGAACCATAAAATCTACCAACAATTTCTCAATCAAGTCATCTACTCTAAGAACACATATTCTCCCTTTAAAATTGAGCACACCATCCGCATCGAGTGGCCTCTTGTGCTTTACCAATCGCGGTCTTCTTTCTAAGTTCCTCCAAATTCTCATCCTCAAATTGTTTGGCCTTGATCTCTTCAATGAAAGTGGCTTTTACTTCAATACTAGCTAATACCCCCACCTCTTTCTCAGATGGCTAATTGCATGAATTTCGAATCCAAGGTCTAAATATCCTTAGCCAAAGGTCGCTTGGTTGCACTCAAGCAAGCTAAACTACCCATACTCACCGCTTTTCGACTCAAAGCATCTGCCACCACATTAGCCTTGCCCAGATGGTATTGAATGGTGACATTATAATTTTTATGTAACTCCATCCACCTTCGATGTCTTAAATTCAGATACTTTTGAGTGAACACATGCTGCAAACTACGATGATCGGTAAACACATCACACTTAACAAAATAAAGGTAATGCCGCCATATCTTAAGAGCAAACACCACCGCTGCCAATTTCAAATCATGCGCTGTATAATTCCTCTCATGCACCTTCAATTGACGCGAGGCATAAGCTATAATATTCTTATCCTGCATCAACACAACACCCAACCCAGAATGTGAAGGATCACAATAAACAATAAAATCTTTACCTTCCACCAGTAATGCTAGAATAGGCGCGGTTGTCAAGAGAGTTTTGAGCCTTTGAAAGCTCTCCTTGTATTTTTTAGTCCATTCAAATGGTATCTCCTTTTTGGTCTAATTAGTCAAGTGAGTGGCAATAGAAGCAAAATTCTTCACAAATCGACGATAATAGCCAGCATGCCCCACAAAACTCCTAACTTCAATCACAGAGCTAGGCCGTACCCAATTCTTAACTTCCTCAATCTTTTGAGGATCTACCATTACCTCTTCTTTTGAAACTACATGCCCCAAAAATGCTACTGATTTCAACAAAAATCCACACTTTGAAAATTTCTTTTGAAACTACATGCCCCAAAAATGCTACTGATTTCAACAAAAATCCACAACTTGAAAATTTAGCATACAACCTTTGCTTCCCAAGAATACCCAAAACAGTACGAATATGGTTGGCATGCTCTTCCTCACTTTTCAAATAAACCAAAATATCGTCAATAAAGACTATAACTAAACAATCAAGAAATGGCTTGAACACTTCACTAAATTCAGACACAACAGGAATTGACTCAATGCATGGAGCCTCAATCTCAACATCCCTAATATGAGCCAAATAAGCCAAACAACCCTGCTCCACTAATTTACTAGCCCGAATGGAGGATATAATCTTAGCTTGCTGAATCTTGTACACCCCTTCTCACTCTAGTTTTTCCCTTCCCAAAATTTCTAGAGGTACAGACTTAGTATTACAATAAAGGACAACATAATAGGGGGACAACCAAATCATGCCTAAGTTTTGTAAAAGTTAGTCATATCCAAAATCACCAAGTCACCCTAACTCTGATAACCCATAAACAAAATAGGACAAGCACGATAGACATGGGTAACTATGATTAATTCTCGAACTGGGGTAGAAACACAAACAGGGGCATCAAGAATATCACAAATCATATCAAAATCTGAGGCACATCTCACAAATACATATGAATAAGTAGAACCCAATCAAATAATACGTTAGCCATCCAGCCACAGACAAGAATAGTACCTACGATTAACTCTCGAACTGGGGTAGAAACACAAACAGGGGCATCAAGAATATCACAAATCATATCAAAATCACCAAGTCAGCCTAAGTCTGATAACCCATAAAAAAAATAGGGCAACCACAATAGACATGGGTAAATACGAATAACTCTCGAACTGGGGTAGAAACACAAATAGAGGCATCAAGAATATCACAAATCATATCAAAATATGAGGTAGATCTCACAGATACATGTGAATAAGTAGAACCCAATCAAATAATACATTAGCCATCCGGTCACAGACAAGAATAGTACCTGTGATCACCGCGTCGGACACCTCCGCCTCATTCTTGCCTTGAAAAGAAAAACATTGAGCCCGCCACTTCCCTGCTTGGTTGCGTGTTACCCCTACCTCCGTTACCATTTACTTTACCTTCACAAACTCGTTGATTACCTCCTCGCCCACCTTGTGGACGTCCTCTACCATTACTACTATTCCCCACGGGTACAATTGCTCTAGAAGGCTGCTGCGTGAATCTAACACACGTGGATGGGGACAATCTCTTCTCATATGCCTATGTTCTCCATAATTGTAGCAAGTACGATCAAAAGATGGTCTGCCACCTGTCGAAGGCGTGACTCCCTGTCTATCTTGAAAATTATAAGATGAAGTTCCCGAGTAGTTACCTGTAGAGGCAGGCATAGCGGACTGAATTGGCTTAGCTACAAGCGTTGGCCTTCTGGACCCCTTGGAGTAAGAAACTTGAAAGTTAACCGAGTTCTTGGCCCTTTTTTCCCATGCCTTAGCTTGACCGTCACACATCACCCCTTCCACTATCTTAGCATAGTCTTTTACCTCATTAAAGTCCCTTCCTGTAAAACTAATATGGCTAGATAATACCTGCAACTCAGAATTTAGTCCCCTAATAAATAACCGGATCCTCTCCTCCTCAGTATTCACCAATTGAGTAGCATATCTAGACAAAGCATGGAACTTGGCCTCATAAGCAACCACATACATACCACCTTACTCCAAAGCCATGAACTCATCCTTCTTGCGATCTCTCAAAGTACTAGGCACATATTTCTCTAAAAACAGAGCATGAAATTGGGTCCAAGTGAGTGGAGGTAAAGTTTAAGATCTGCATTCCATGTAAGATCTCCACCAATGCTTAGCCTCACATTGAAGTTAAAAGGACACGAACTCAACCCCATGTTGATGGACAATTCCCAACTTTTTAAGCCTCTCGTAGCAATCTAAGATGAACTCATAAGCATCCTCACTCTCGGAACCAAGAAACACATGAGGCTTTATCTTCAGAAACTTAGTCAACATTTCATGCTCATTACCAGTCATAACAGAACCCAACAAAGGGTGGAAGAAAGCATCATTACCTCAAGTCCCGCCCACCTTAGGCGCAGTGCTAGCAACATGAGGGTTAGTACGAGCTTGAGTTGTCTGACCAGAAGGAAGCACTCCAGGACCAACCAACCTTTTCAAAAATTACATGATCTGTCGAGCTAACACAGGGTCTGTGAGGGGAACTTCGGTAGTCTTAGACTATACCTCTTCCTCTTGTCCAACCTCCTAAACATTCTCAACATCAACATTCTCCTCTTCAATCTCTTCATAATACGCAGGAGGGTTCTCATTCACAGGAGCATTCTCAATCGGTACCTCATTCAAAGCAGGAGCTACTCTCCCACGGTCTCTACCCCTAGTTCTTCCTCTACCCTTGCCTCGACTGCGACCTCTCACTGCAGATTCCTCAGTTGGAGCATTGATAGGAGCTACGGGCCTGACGCTATTATACCTAGTATAAACCATCTGCGGACATAATAGTGAAGGAGGTTAGATACCAATTTGAATCAACATATAGTAATTGGAATCAAGTTATAGCACGAAGAAGACAAGAGAAAAATAGAGAGATTTCCTAAAGTCCTATAATCTCTCGAAGAAAAGTAAAGACGTCCTCGTACCGTTCTACGAGACTCTACTAGACTCATTTTGTTACATCGAGATCAACGAACCTAGGCTGTGATACCAACTTTGTCACGACCCAGACCATCGTGATTGGCACCCACACTTACACTCCGATGGGAGAACCACTACTACAATCCAAACCAAGCAAATAAAGAAATAACTAAGGCATTTAAGTCAAATACTAAGGAAAGAAACATAGATTTCCCATAAATTCTAACATAAGTCTAACAATAATAAATTAACAATGCGGAAATATAACCTATAACCTGAAAGTCAATGTACCAAAACATCTAACTATAAACCAAGTCTAAACAAGAAGGGATACAACCCCAAACTAATGAACTAAGAAACTAACTAAAACAATTGTCTAAGTCCATAAATGGTGGACATAGATGAAAGAGAATCCCATGGAAGCTTGAAAGAATTGGCTTACCCTTGAATTCAAAGTGACGATCACTAATCTCCTAAGCGAGGTCTGTCAGTAGCCGCTTGAAGATGCCCTGTACTCAACAAAAATAAGAGTAAGTGCAGTAACAGTACACAACCACAGTGTACTGTTAGGATCACACGGCTATCCTACTAAGTGCAACATAATCAAGTCAAGACAACACTATAATCACATGCATATATATCAACATATACAATATTATCAACATTTACGAACAACGAGGAACTTCACATTTTATATCAAATCATTGGTCCTCTCATGGAACCCAAACCCAAATAGTTAGCATGCCAAAACGTGGCAACCGATCCCATTCACACACCACAATCACAATCACAATCACAAGTATATCATCAAGATCATACATTTAAGTCATTATTTCATGGTAATCATCATTCATCTATCTCATTTACAACAAGAGTGATCAATAATGCAACATTCATATACATACACATATCATAATGAAGCAATAACAAAAATACATCACACAATCATAGGGGTCTAAACTGTGTTAGTTCAGTTTATGCGATTAAGAATTATGCTAGGGCTTTTAGACAAGATAAAGGAGGAGAAAAGAGGAGCAAAGTCAAGGCATTCTTGGAGATTTCTTGCGGAATCGAAGTCATTTCGCCAAGGGTTGATCCCTAAAGAGGTATGTGAGACTTTCAAAATATTGGGTTAATTCACCCATGTGCCAAACATGTTTATTTCAGCGTGAAGTTATCCTAAAAAGATTGGAAGTTTGAATGTTTTTGAAGTGTCTTATTGAATTATTTTCGTTCTTGAATTTGGGTTGAGATTAAGGAGTTTCTTGAGGTTATCGTGTTGTTTTGAGTTAGATTCTTGTGTACATATAATGGGTATCTGAATCTAAAGAGATTTTGAGAAAATGAATCGAATTAAGCGAATTGGGGTTACAAAATGAAAAAGGAAAAAGTTGGGTGAATCTGGACACCCAGTTCGCATCACGGACCTAACCCCCATTTCACTAAAATTTTTCCGCGTCGCAGAGCGGTCACGGACCATTTTGCCTCAAAATTTATTTTGCGACCAAAGTCTTAAATGCATCTCCGCGTCGCGGACGTTCTTCCAGACAGTGATTTCTTGATCGTTTCTCATGTTCAACTATCTAAAAACACCCCTAAACATCATGAGATCCTATCACAAATCACAATCCTTGAATCTATAAATTCAAATTCAAGAAAAGTTAAGAGCCAAGTCTAGAGAGTTCTTGGAATCATTTTAGGAAGTCGTTTACAAATCTTTTAAACTTGTCTTAATACTTAAGCATTGAGTTGAATAAGTGTAAGAGTAAATTCATTTCTTCAAAAGATTATACGAGAACCATGTATTCCTAAGAGTTAAAATGTTTTCATATTTTAACAAGAAAGGAAACACCGATTTCCAAAAGAGCGTTTAAGCTAGTTTTTGAGTAATAATCTCAAACCACAGAAAGAGCTATGTTTTTAAACATATAAGCTGAGCATATATGGGGACGAGTTCATAAAATCTTAAAGTCTCCATAAACTGTGTAGCCATCGTGGGTAGAAAGGGTCATACTTTTTAGATTATTCCTTAATGCTATTTAGAATAGAATATTAGATCCACTTAATTGACGCGTTCTACATCCTGGCAAGTTATAGGATAGTTCTGCCAAGGTGGGAGAGACGTTGTACCATCATATAACTCATAGTGATGGTTGTCGGTTAGAGAAACTCCCACATAAGTATATTACTTCATTATATATATGCATTGAGTTGTTACTGTATTTTTCAATACATTGAGTTGCTACCTACTGTTTAAATGTTTATATAAACTGCATCTTTACTGTTGTTTATTTATGTATTGAGTTGAGTATCCATGAGTTGAGTAAAGTTGAGGTAAGTGTTTCTTTCAGAATTCAGTTCAAGCTTATGTCATGTTTAGTTTTCTCCTCGCGTGCTCTTACATTCAATGTATTGATGCCAATTGGCCTGCATCGTCTTATGATGCAAATACAGGTAATCAGGATCAGCATCCAGCGCCTTGTTGATCCAATCGAGCACCCAGAGTCAGTTGGTGTGCCTCCTTGCTTTCCGGAGGATCCCTTTGGTTATGTTTTGCCTTATTGCTTTGTTCATTTCAGTTTTTAGGATGATCGAGGGTCTTGTACCGACATCCCTCTTAGTATTTAGAGGCTTCATAGATAGCTAGTTATTAGTTCTTTAGTCTTACAGTTCAATTGTTTTACTATAAGACTTGAGTTGCCACTTTGGCTAAGTTGAATGTTTCTCCTTTAACGTTCTAAGTTTATTAGAAATAATTGTTTTTAAATGGATTTGATTTATGTAATAATGCGTAAAGACTTTCGGTGAGAGTCTAGTCAGGCCAAGGGTTTGCTTGGGACCAGTAATGGTTCTCGAGTGTCAGTTTCGCCCAGGGTGTAGGCTCGGGGCGTGACAACAAGAAAAATACAAAACAAATAATGTCCATAAGATAGTATTACTGAGATAAAACTAATTACATGATTGAGCCTCATCAAATTGAAATAAATATATACATTATTACATTAAACTAATAAATTTTTTCATTGACCATCTGCATAGGTTTGCGTGAATAGGAGATATATATGACGATTCACATTGAACATTCACAAAAGAATCTGCAATAGTATGTTTTGGTAAGCTTAATATTTAAATCTTCACTTAAATATGCAATACTATTTACTATATCATATATTTTGAAATTGGTAATCAAGTGCAATGCACGTGTCAAAAAAATAGTATATAAATATATATATATATATATATATATATATATATATATATATA
>JAJOOF010008260.1:0-29626 GCA_029582545.1 Solanum lignicaule | reverse complement strand
GCCAAGTTTGGGATATCTAAGAGTTTGGGGTTGTCTAGCCTTTGTGAGGCTAATGGATCCCAAGATTACAAAATTGGGTAAGAAAGTTACTACTTGTGTTTTTCTTGGTTATGCTTCAAATAGTACAGCCTATAGATTTTTTAATCTTGAAGATAATATTGTGATAGAATCAGGTAATGCTATTTTTCATGAAAATAAGTTTCCTTTTGATTCTAAAAATAGTGGGGGTCAAAAGCTTGAACAAAATATTTTACCACTACCTAGTTCTTCTACTTCTACTTTAAAAAAATAAAGAAATTGATGATTTTGAGTTAAGAAGAAGTAAAAGAACTATAGTAGAAAAAGATTTTGATCCTGTTTTACTTAAAAATATATATAAAGGAAAAAATGACTGAGTTTTCGAAAAATCGATTAAACTTATGATTTAAACGAAATCGAATTTCCAAAAGAACAGAGTCGCCACTTAATTTTTAGTAAAAAATCAAGAAAAAATCTAAGGTTTTCAAAAGACTTAAACAGATAAAATCAATTGAAAAAGGGTTTGAGTTCAAATGTACATTCCGAGAAGGGGTTAGGCCCTCGGAATGTCCGCTAACTTGCGGTTGACCGGCGATTTGACTAAAAATGACTTTGATTAATTTTTGAGAAAATATTAGCTAAGTAAAAAGAAATTCACTTTTATTTATTTATTTATTTCTATTATTTTTTATTTTATTTATTTATTCTTTATTAACTTGTTACAATTATTTTTCTTATTAATTATATAAAGGGGGAAATAAATCAAAAGGGAGGGGGGGGGGGTCTTACTAAAGGGAAATAATTTAAGTTGACAAGACTAATACTAAAATAAGAACTAAGTAATAAAATATATATGTACTTTAATGTTTTAAAAAAAATGAAATGACCATCCTCGGGAACTTAATTAAATTACAACAAAATGAGTAAAAGAGGGAAAGAGAATATCAAATTTGGGCCTCTGGCCCAAATCCTCCAAATCTTGGGCCTACTGAAATTTCCTTGGGCTTTTGGCCCTATTTGCCTTCAAGAAATATGTGTATACACTTTATGTATACCCTTGTATACGAGCCGCATCCAACCCATTTTGAGTTTTTGAAAACCTGTATTTTTGTTTGCACTTCGTATTTTTGCACTTCTCAACCTGTATTTTCACGTTTTAACTTGTATATCATATGTACGATTGTTGTATAGCAGTGTATACTGTTGTATACAGCTCTTTTTGAGCTTTATGAGGCTTGCAAATTAAATTTCCAATCCATATTCATCGACCTCAACCTGTACGTCAGTCTCGCAACTTGCCAAATGGGGCTGACTCGATGAAGAGAGGATATTGGGGCCTTTACGACCCATCCGGAATGCCTAAGGGGAAAAAGGCTTTAAGGGTGCAACGAACAGGGACAACGAGTTAGCAGCTGTGATCCTTCCACCACGAAAATGAAACCACGAACAACGATCCGAACGGAAGTCCAAACACAAACGAACTACTAGTCTTCTCGGAAGCAGGTATCGAAGAACTTTCTGTTTTCTAGCTCCCCCCCTTTTTTTTGCTTAAGTTACTCTCTATTTTTTCAGCTAGAAAGATCCAATCTAAAAGATTTCCAACTCCAAAAAAAAATCCCCCCCCCCCCCACAAGTGAACAAAAAAGATGTTTATATAGGGGGGAAATTAGGGTTTGCATTTGGGGTGAAAAAAAAACGGATAGGAGAGAGGACTATTTCGAATTTTAAAATCCTAGAACTTCCTTCACCATTTGAGGAAGACAAACTTTTTCTTGCAAAATTCGTCCCATTCTGGAAGAGGAAATGGGGTCAGACGCGTGCCTGCTTTTCTCTGCTCCGGAGAGGGACGCGCGGGCTGCTTGCTGGACTCGGGTCGCGATTTCAGCTGGAGTTGGGGTCGATTTTTCTGGGCTGCGCTGATGTTGCTGGGTTTCTGCTCAAGTTTTGCTCTTTGCTGAAGGAAGAAGAAGAACGCAGAGCATAGTGGTGGGGTCGGTTTGGTGTTGGATACACTGTACGTAGAGAATTGTGCTGATGGGTATTGTTGTAGGTGTTGTATGTAAATTGTTATAATTGTATGTTGGTGGGCTGGGAATAATTGGACAGAATTGGGAGTGGGTCGGTTGGGCTTGGGAAATGGGTATTTGGAATTGGAAAAATAAAATTGGTTATGGGAGTTGGCAAATGGCTTGATTTGATTTAAAAGAAAAAAGTTCTATTAGATTTAAAAATTAGCCAAATTTAATAAACTAGCGAATTCGACTATAAATTAAATAAGATGAATTAATATTACTTAATTAACGAGCTTCTTAATCTTAACGAAATAAAATAATTAACTTAATTATAAACTAATTACTTTAACAATATAAACGACTAAATAACCAAATATTTAATTAAAGCTAAAATCCTTTCGAGACAATTTTCGAACATTCGTAAAATATACTAATTAGTCACATAATTATATAATAATTAACTTAATTATAAACTAACTAATTAACTCAAAATTGTAAACTATTAGATAACTAAACAAACTAACCAAATATCTAATTAAACAAAATCCTTTTGAGACGATTTTCGAATATTTATAAAATGCACTAATTATATACATAATTATATAAAAGGCATATTATTATTTAAAAATTATAACAAGTGACAAACTATTTGAAATAACTCGCAAATTATTCTATTATATTTTTTTTTTCGAAATTTCTAAAATTAATTACTTTAAATCATTTGAAAATTAAGAAGCTCAAAATTAATTATTATCGGGGAGGGTCAAAATTAGGTGTCAACAACTGTCCCTCATTTTACTTGAATTGATACAAGAAATTCGAGGAAAATGAATTTGACTAATCCAATTTTGACCGACCACATCTTCATCTATCTGAAAAAGGAGTTTTTGGTACGGTCTTTAGGAATTATAGCCGAACCCCAGAAGTGGATTTCCTACATATCTCAGGCTATATGAGACTTCAGGCCACTTGTAGTTCGATATGCTTGATTTTATGGACGATTTGAAAATATTCAAAAGTCATCCCGATACCGAATTATGAAGGGGTCGAAATGCTCGAGAATAAAATTTAAGAGCGAATGGTGGAATACAACTGAGTTTAAACACCGATTCTACCTACATATCCCTCAACTCGGGGAATCAGGCTGCTTGTAGTTCGACTCAATCGGTTGAAAAGGAAATCTCTTATGCTAAGATATCCTTCGGTTGAGAGGAGTGACAAAATACGTCGAGCATGAAAAGGAGGCTTGCAACCTCTTAGTCATGAATGTGGAGCTCTTCACATCCATAAGTAAGAACTTACACGAACATAATTTTCAAAGCTCTTAGTGTATTGTCACTCAGATTGGAAAGCTACTTCCGGTAGAGACCAAAATTTCTGGATGCGAAACTGAAACCATGAAACCTAAAGAAAAACCCACATGCCTTCTGATAGGGGTGTGGTTTGATTGTGGTGGAAGTCGCTCATCTTCTCGCGTCCTAAGAGTTTGACACTCCTCTTTGGACTATGTCCCAGTTCGCTGCTAAGAAAAAGTTTCACGTTGTGCTGCATCCTTTTTGATGTCGTCCGCACCTGTGGTTTGTTTTTGAGACTCATCCTTTCGGATGCTCTTGATAAAGACTGAGATAAAAATCATTAGTATAAAAATGCAATTCAAATGGGAGACAATGTCTTTTACCGTGTTGACACTTAGTTGTTCTCCTTGAACATTTGACGTCAACTCTATTGGGTTTGACGTGAAGAAAATAAAGCTTGTGTCTCATATTTGCAATATAATCTTCAATATAGTCTTCATTTGATGTCAAAGTAATAAAAATAGGTTGATGTAATATGTTGACAGTTCTTTTGATGTCGTTGTTGCAAAGAAAAATGATGCAGCCGATGTCGATCTTATTTTGATAGGCGAATCTTTCTCGTGATGCGTGAATCTTTTTCCCGCGATGTATGAATCTCTTTTCGCGATGCATGAATCTTCTCTTGCAATGCATGAATTCTTTTCCCGCGATGCATGAATCTTCTCTTGCAATGCATGACTTTTTCGCGATGCATAAATCTCTTTTCCCGCGATGCATGACTTTTCTCTTGCGATGCATGAATCTCTTTCCCGCTATGCATGACTTTTCCCTTTGCTATGCATGGTTTTCTTCTTGCTATGCATGATATCTTTCTCTTGCTATGCATGAGTCTTCTCTTACAATGCATGGATTTCTTTTCTCGCGATGCATGAATATTTTTCCGCGATGCTTGAATCTTCTCTGATGATGCCTCCTTGATACCGAACGAAGGTAGTGCTTTACCGAGCGACATATGTGACCTTCTGGGTATCTTTTGGATGGCGGTATCGTCTCAATCGACAATATAAATAAAATAACCTTCGGAGTTGTGGTATCATCTTATTTGACAATACGATATAAATGACTCTCCAGGTAGTGGTATCGTTTCAATCGACAATATAAATAAAAATGACCCTCGGAGTAGTGGTATCATCTCATTTGACAATACGATATAAATGACTCTCCGGGTAGTGGTATCATCTCATTCAACAATACAATATAAATAACCTTTAGGGTAAGAATATTATCATATCTGATAATATAATGCAGATAAATATCTTCCAGGTATCTTTAGTTGCTGGAAAATAATAATATTTCTTTCTTCAAGGTTTTCATTTGTCCCATCTCCGAACATAATTGCATATCCACTACGAATCTCGTTTTGCTAAGAATTTGAATGAAATAATGCTACTTATATTTCCAATTCTTTGGTATAAAAAGCATAAAATATTTTCTGCATCCACAGAAAAATTGTCAATTTTGGGGAACTCCTTGCCCTTTTGACTTCTCCATATTCATTGAATGGAGGAATGTGTTGATTTTGAGGTAAACCTATAAACCTGCATCCACAAAAAAATCTTTAGTTTTTTTTAAAAGAATGAACTGATCTGTGTCGATCTCTTCGGTTGTCTGCATCTTTGTCTTGCTATCTCTGGCTGATTTCTCCTATCTCCCACTTCTTGATAGGTAAGACAAAACATTTTTATGCAAACATAATTGAAACATGAAGGATAAGTTTTTTAAGGAAAATAGGGTTTCAAAAAGAAATATTGAGGGAAAGGTCACTGCCAAGTGTCATGTCACGTCAAGCTTAATGAACGTCTTTGAGGTTGATGCACCGAGGTTTATGTGACCACTTGCTGGGAAGTATTCAAAGTTGTTCTAAACTGCCGATAAACTTAGTTGAAATTTTTTAAGGTCATTCTCAAAATTTATGTCCTAGTTAACTGTCTTGGTGTATTTTTAACCATTGGTGATCAAATCACTGAATTTTTGAGATCCCCTTAAAAATTATGTCCCAGTTGCGAATTACAAAGTAACTTTAGGCTCGACTTTGTTTGAGAGATCTTCTTCTTGAGAATTTTTGAGTCCCTCTCAAAAATTCTGTCCTAGTTTCTATTGTAAGGAACATAGAAATCTTACGGGAGATATGACCGAGCCGTTGTGGCGCCTACGTATCCCGTTGAGGCAAGAATCAGGTCAAACGTAGTTCCCTATCAATGATTAACAAACGTGAGAAAAATTACAAAGAAATTAACCGAGGCCGACATAGGCCGCCTACATATCTCATTCTTGAGAATTCAGGTCGAACGTAGTTCAAATACAAGGAAAAATATTAAAAGGGGATAAAGGGGTGACCGAGGCCGACATAGGCCGCCTACGTATCTCATTCTTGAGAACTCAGGTCAGACGTAGTTCATTACATATGGATAGATTCTAAACAATGCAATTACAAGAAAATAGAACGATTACTAGGAAATAACCGAAGTACAAACATGAAGCTTCACACATAATATCTCTTGACAGCATCTGAATTGATCGATTTCGTCCATTCGGTGCCATCCATCTCCGACAGGACCAAGGCACCTCCAGATAACACTTTACGAACCATGTAGGGTCCTTGCCAATTTGGTGCGAATTTCCCTTTATATTCATCCTGTTGAGGGAAAATACGTTTGAGAACCAACTGACCAATCTCAAACATTCTGGCTCTTACTTTCTTGTGGAAAGCACATATCATTTTCTGTCGATACAGTTGTCCATGACAAACAACAACCATTCTCTTCTCATCAATCAACGTTAACTGATCAATCCGTTTGCGGACCCATTCGGCGTCGTTCAATTCAGCTTCTTGAATGATTCTCAATGAAGGTATTTCAACTTCTGCAGGTATAACTGCTTCTGTTCCATATACCAGCAGATACGGAGTAGCTCCAACTGATGTTCTGATAGTCGTTCGGTAACCCAACAAAGCATATGGCAACATCTCATGCCAACCTCTGCGATTATCAATCATTTTCCTCAAAATATTCTTTATGTTCTTGTTGGCAGCTTCTACGGCTCCATTCATTTGGGGACGATAGGCGGTTGAGTTCCGGTGAGTAATCTTGAATTGTTCACATATCTCTCTCATCAAGTGACTGTTGAGATTCGCTCCGTTATCAGTAATGATGGATTCTGGCACTCCAAACCTATATATCAAATTGTTGCGAACAAATTAGCTACAATCTTCTTGGTCACCGACTTATACGAAGCTGCTTCCACCCACTTGGTGAAGTAGTTAATGGCAACCAAAATGAATCTGTGTCCGTTAGAGGCGGATGGCTTTATCAGACCAATGCATCCATGCCCCAAGCTACAAATGGCCAAGGGGAACTCATAGCATTGAATTCATGGGGCGGGACACGAATCAAATCTCCATGCACTTGACATTTATGACACTTCTACACAAAGTTGCAACAGTCATGCTCCATAGTCATCCAAAAATAGCCGGCGCGAAGGATCTTTCTCGCCAAAGTGAACCCATTCATGTGAGTTCCACAAACTCCAGCATGTATCTGGTCCAGAAGCTTTGCAGCTTCATTAGCATCAACGCACCTGAGAAGACCTAAATCTGGAGTCCTCCTATAAAGGATGTCCCCACTTGCAAAGAAATTGAGGGCCATGCGGCGTATCGACTTCTTCTGGTTGAACGTTGCCTTCTCAGGATAAGTCTCATCCTCTAAATACTTCTTGATGTCAAAATACCAAGGCAGACCATCTGGTTCCGCTTCAACATGCGAACAATGGACATGCTGCTCTTTTACCTCTATATCCACTGGATCAATATAACTTGTATCTGGATGCTTAATCATTGAGACAATGGTGGCAAGAGCGTCAGCATTCTGCATCCTGGGACTGTGTCTGAATTCAATCTTGCGAAATCTTTTGCACAACTTCTGTATATACTGCACATACGGTGTGATCTTTGGATTCTTCACAGCCCATTCCCCTTGAACTTGATGAATTAGCAAATCTGAATCTCCAATAACCAACAGCTCATGAACGCTCATATCAATTGCCATCTTCAGACCGAGGATGCAAGCTTCATACTCAGCCATGTTGTTCGCGCAATTAAATCGGAGTTTAGCCGCCATAGGATAATGCTGACTGGATTCTAATACTAAGACCGCTCCGATACTTTTCCCTTGGTGATTCGCCGCTCCATCAAAGAATACTCTCCAACCAGGGTAGGCTTCAGAAATATCTTCACCCACAAATGAAACTTCCTCGTCAGGAAAATAGGTCTTGAGCGGTTCATACTCCTCATCAACTGGATTCTCTGCAAGATGATCGGCCAAGGCTTGTGCTTTTATCGCCTTTTGAGTCACATACACAATGTCAAACTCACTCAAAAGCATTTGCCATTTAGCCAACTTCCCGATCGGCATTGCTCTCTGGAAAATATACTTCAACGGGTCCATCCTGGAAATAAGGTATGTGGTATAAGAAGACAAATAATGTCTCAACTTTTGAGCGATCCATGTCAAAGCACAACATGTTCTCTCCAAAAGAGTGTAACGAGCCTCATATGGGGTGAAATTTTTGCTCAAGTAATAAATGGCTCGCTCTTTCTTCCCAGTTTCATCATGTTGACCAAGCACGCATCCCAATGCGTTATCTGAGACAGATAAATATAGCAATAACGGACTCCCTTCTCACGGAGGGACCAACACCGGCGGATTGGACAAATAGATCTTGATGGCATCAAAGCAGTTTGACATTCTTCGATTCACTTGGTCTAGGCATCTTTTTTCAATAACTTAATGATGGGCTCACACACCACGGTGGATTGAGCTATGAACCGGCTGATGTAGTTCAACCTTCCTAAAAAACTCATCACCTCTTTCTTGATCTTCGGAGGAAGTAATTCCTGGATCGCCTTGATCTTGGAGGGGTCAAGCTCAATGCCCCTCCTGCTGACTATAAATCCCAACAACTTGCCAGCGGGCACTCCAAAGGCACACTTGGCGGGATTTAACTTCAAATTGTATCGGCGTAACCGATCAAAGAATTTCCTCAAGTGAGTCAAGTGATCCGAACTCTCGCGGGACTTGATTATGACATAATCTACATATACTTCGATCTCTTTGTGAATCATATCGTGAAAGATGGTTGTCATGGCCCTCATATAAGTAGCACCGCCTCTTCCGGACTACCATTTTTAAAACAAACGAAGACACATGTCTTTTCTACCCAGATGAGCGAGAAATCAGGAGTGGTGTGGAGGTACAGTTCTGCACTCGCTCCTGAGGGTCTGCATCACGGATGCCTGATGTCCCGGCCTCTTCCTCGATGACCGCATCAATCTCCTAAAAAAGGCCCCAGATTCCTTCTCCGAGACCACCATCGTTCACATTTTCTCGTACTGGCCTGGCCAATGCTTGATCAGTACTCTTGATCTTCATCTCTGTTTCATCAGCATCCGTGGGGACATACCTCAAACCAAACTTTGCTCCTTTGGCAGAAATTTGGACAGGCTCGACAATTCCTTGAAAGTGCTTCCCCAATCCAAAACCTGGTTCGAAACCATTTTGGAGCATGACGGTAGCAATCATTTTGTACACGGTAGGCATAGGAGGCTATGGAGCCAAGTCATCACCGGTGGCATTTACCAGCTCCACCGTGTAGAAATCACAACCTTGAGAGACATCATCAATGACCAGTGCATACCCATTGGAATGGCTCCCTTCACTATAAATGACCAATTCCTGGTCCTTCCAAACAAACTTCATTAGTTGGTGAAGGGTAGACGGCACAGCCCCAACCATATGAATGAACGGTCTCCCCAGAAGCAGGTTGTAACTGGTGTTGATATCCAACACCTGGAACACGACGTTGAATTCCGCAGGACCCACCTGAATATCCAAGTTCACCGCACCCAATGTGTCTCTTTGCACTCCATCAAAAGCCCTCACATTGACTTAGTTCTGGTGAAGCTTTCCCAAATCAAATTTTAGCTGCCTCAGAGTCGAAAGTGGGCAAATATTAAGACCAGATTCATCATAGACCAAGACGCAATTTATTATCTTGTCTCGACACATAGTGGTGACGTGCAAAGCTTTGTTATGCATCCTGCCTTCAAAAGGCAGCTCTTCGTCACAAAAACTAATTTGGTGTCATCAGATAACCTTATTTATCATGGCTGCTAGATTGTCACTGTTAGTACCCACAGGCACATAAGTATCATCCAAAGCCCTCATCAGAGCTTGCCTATGCAACTGTGAACTCATCAATAAGGCCCACACGGAGATCTGAGCCGGTGTCTTCTCCAAATGCTTCACAATCGAATAATCTTTCGTCTGCATTTTTCTCCAGAACTCCTCGGCCTCGGTTTCACTGATCGGCCTTTTTTTTTTGTCCTTCTTCTGCCCTCCTTGAGCTAACTCTTCCGGTGTGTAGTACCTGCCGGATCTGGTCATACCCCGGGTAACAGCCGTTTCAATAACAAACTTTGGTTGGGTAAGAGTTTATCGTGGCACTAAGGCAACAACCTTCTCGGGTGTCAGAATCACAAACTCTTTCTCTTCTTTGATGCTCAACGAAGCTACAGCCCTTTCCAGTTCATCAGAAGCAATCAGAATTATTGCCTTCGTCACGCACCAGTCATCATCTGTCTCTATCATATTGATAGTGGCGCTTCCATGATTTGGCAAAGGATTACTATTGACATTGGGCGCAACTGTCTGAAGAGAAACCATATTCTGGTCAATCAGGTCTTGGATCTTATGCTTCAGGTTGATACAATCCTCAGTATTATGTCCAACAATGTTGGAGTGATACGCACACCTCTGATCTGGTCTGCAAAACTTTGAGCTAGTGTCAACCGGCTTGGGCCTCATTGGATAAATATATCCTGCCGTAGTTAATCGCTCGAACAACTTTGTTCGGCTTTCAATAAGCGGAGTGAAAATTCTAGCAGGCTTCTTCTCAAATCTAGGACGGGGGGGGATCGTAATTGCCTTGTTGAGGAGGAGGCATTTGACGATAATTTGGAGTGTTTGGACGGGGGGCTTGATATCTGGGATATGAGTTGGTTGTGGAGCTTGGTAGTTCGAGGGGGTATTTTGGTAAAGTGGAGCTGGAGTTTGGTACATTGAGGGAGGCGTTTGGTAATTTGTCTGAATGTTGGCACAGTTGGGGGCGACATTTCGGTAATGATGAGATGGGGTTTGGTAAACTAGAGGGGGAGTTTGGTAGATAGTAAGGGAAGTTTGGTAGCTAGGAGGAGAAGTATTTTGGTAACTGGTGGGAGGGGTATTTTGGTAGTCAGCCTGTGCATAACAAGCCGGGTACGAACTCTGTGAAAGTTGAGAACGACATTGGTATGATGATGATTTCATTGGAGTCTTCTTCCCCTCATAAGAGATAGATGACACATTCTCTTTTTTTTTCTTCAACAATCCCGAGGATCCGGACGAGGCAGCAACACGGGCAATCTTCTCGGTTCTCAATCCATCTTCGATAGTCTCACCTACTTTGACTATCTCAGCAAATTTTGCTCCAACAAGCAACATGATTCTGTCATAATATTCGGGCTCTTGAACCCGCACAAACACTTCGACAATCTCCTTTTCTGACGTAGGGGGTCTAACTTTAGCTGCCTTCTTTTGCCATCTATATGCGAATTCTTTATAACTTTTGGTCGGCTTCTGCTTTATCTTCTCCAAAGAGTAACGGTCAGGAACGATCTCCACATTGTAGGCGAATCGTTCGATGAAGTCCTTAGGCAAAGTGTTCTAGCTAGACCACTGTCTCGTTTCATGAGACGTAAACCATTCTAAGGCCTTTCCACTCAGACTTTGACTAAAAAGCCGCATTAACAAAGGTTCGTCTCTACCAACTCCCACGAGTTGGTCACAGTAGGCCCTTAAGTGTGTTAAGGGGTTCCTCGTTCCTCCGAAGATGTCGAATTTTGGCACCTTGAACCCTTCCGGGAGGTCCAAATTCAGATGAATGCACAGGTCTTCGTAACTCAACCCGATGACCTCAGGAATGCAGTTCAACTCCTTCATGGCTTTTCTAATTTCCTCCTTCATATCTATCGTGGCGGTCTCTTCCTTTGATCTCCACTCTCTCTCCCTTCCTCATAGTGGTCAAGCTCAGAACAATTGGCATAAGGCTCATTGGGGATTTGGATTTGGAAAGTGTCTTTCTGAGGTAGGGGTGGAGCAATGGAGGGACTTTGGGCATTTTGAGTGGCTTGGTAATTTTGAGGAAAAGTCTGGGGTTTGGTATGTTGGTTTTGGTGAAGGAGGGAAGTGTGTGGGTTATTAGCGTTTTGGCTGTGAGGGGGTAGGCCAGTTTGGTGGTTTGCATTAGGGGGAGGGAGTGGTGCTTGAGGGTTGATATTTTGACGAGGGGGTGGTGTTTGATAAGAGGCTGAGGCGTAATGGGGGTTTTGGGTAGTAAGGTCAATGATGGAGGGATTACGAGCAGGACTTGAAGGTGGATTCTGAGCTTGTTCCACGTTAGCAGGGGGGATTTGAGCTGGAGGTCTTCCATCTGGTTGAGTATTGATAGAAAAAATCGAAGGAGGCAAATCTTGTTTTTTTTGCATCTCGACCCTCATCTCAGTAATTTGTTGCATTAACTGCAGGATCAGTTCATTTTGATCGACAAGGACGGGCTGAGCCACCATGACATTAGTAAGGTCGATTCCTTCGTTGTTGTCACCCATTGCTGCTTTTCCTTTTTGGGAACTTTGGCTGGGAAGGAATCTGTAGGCCCTTTTGATCTGGTAAAATAGGGATGATCGGCCAGTGTATCAACACAGATCAGTTCTAACTACATGTAGAGAAAACAACTCAAAGGTAAATCTGTCAGTATTAGTTCTGGATGAATAATGCAAGATATCACATAGAAAGCAGATAAACACATAAAAGTTGCTTTGTCTGAGAACATGTTAACCCACGAGTGATGGGGACTAACTTTTTGAACAAGCAGGAATTTGCTCGTTTTATTTTGGGGCTAATGACTCAGAAAGGCCAAATTGCGTTGAGCTAAGGTCTTCTTGCTGCATCTTCTGGCATCTGTTGATCTGAACTCAATGTTTCCTTGTAGAATGAAAGATGGGGAAAAGAATTTTAAAAAGATAGGGGCTGGGCCTTGAAAGGCTGCCTACGTATCTCTCAAGGAGAATTCAGGCCCTACGTAGTTCGAATACAAAGGAAAATTTTCATTTCATTCATTCATTTCTGGTGATTACAAGGAAAGTGAAAAACAGATAATAAAGCTCTTAAAAGATAGATGGTGCCTTCACCGAAGCTTCTTCCTCTGACTGTCGTATTAGCCACGGGGGACAAACTCAACTTGAATCTTTCACATGTTGACGAGGGATTCCACGTCATAGCGAAACCTGAGGCACCTTCCAATGTTGTGATCTATGGGATCATGATAAGGGCAGGGTTTGCAGATCTCAATTCCAACGGGATTGATTGCTTCGTCATCATTTCTGATAGAGGCCAAGACTCTTTTTTTAACTAACAGACTGTAGATATCCAGCAATGTTTTCTTGAAAGGCGTAAAGTAGTGACAATAAAATAAAGTGTGCTCATTGACCGGTATACTAGGCTCCTGTTGGTCACAGGTAAGGACAGTGTTCCCATCCCACATATACGGGATCTTCCTAATGTTGATCAGGTTGCGGATTGCTGTCTTAAGCTCCACACATTCCTCTATAGTGTGTCCTCTCTGGTTCGGGTGGTAGGCACATGTCTTTTGAGAGCTTTCATGCCCAAACCCAAAAGTGGTTCCTTCGAGAGGCCTCAGCATACCTGACGCCTAAAGGTGCTCGTAAATGAGAGCATACGACACGACTCTTGCCCCCACGCTATGCGTCCGCTCATAAGCCAGGAGAGTGATCTTTTTGTCTCCTCCTTTCAGACGTCCTAGGAAAGGAGGCATATAGATGATTTCCTCATCGACATCTTCTTCAGTAGCTCCAAGGTGAGTGTTTTCGGGACCACTATTTGCTTCTTGATTGAAGAAAGAGCATTTCCCGCGTATCTACTGAAGTCTCATAGTTATGTCATTCTTGAAGACGTCATGTTCCTTCCGTACAATAATTGTCCTTTTACTTATAACATCGCATTTCGTCCTCTTTGCTGCCAATTCCGCGTCTAGTGCCGCATTTGCTGCTTGTTCGATCGCGGTGGCAAACTCCACTTCTATTCTCCTTTCTCTGGTTTCTTGGATCTCTCGCCTGAGCCGCTGTAATTTCATCCTCAAATCCTCCTCAGTTAGCTCTACGTCGATACCCTTGCCTTTTTCCATTTTTGCAGCAATTTTACCTTTCCTGAGATAATAGGATAGTGTTTTAGGACTTGGGTAGCAGGATTTCATTTTTAGGTGAGAAACTCAAGACTCAGGAATTTAATCGGACATTTTTGGGTAGTTACTTGTATTCAATATTGTAGAGATTTTTTTTTCCAGAAAATTTTGACAAGGAGTGGGCTAAAATGTCCTCGTTCAAAGCAACACATCACATAAACAGTTGAAGCATACAAGAAAGCAGACAAATATCGCGTCCTAAACATGCATGTGACCCTTTTGTGCCAAGGGTAGGCCTGACGAATTGAAGGATGTATATGTCTTTTTAAGCCAATTCATTATCCCCAAAATATTTCATTAATAGCATTCAAAAATGTTTGACAAACATAAAATTGGGGAAAAGAGTTTGAAAAATAAATTACAAGACAAAGTACAAATAAAGTAATCCCACGCAGGAGATGATAACAAACTCCAAGCTCATTCTGATCTTTCACCAAGTCTACTCCTTTTGGCTATGTTGACATCTTCCCACACAGCATATCTGTTCGCCCATAGGTGATCTCTAGCCAACCGAGCCCCTTCTTGATGTCTGAACCTCTCAACCAATTAAATCTGCTGCTCCATGCTATTATCTAATTCTAACATACATTGCCTGGATTTTTGTAGCTCTTGTTTCAACTGGGCTATGACTTTGGCATCTTCTGAGTGTCGACGTTGATCCTCTAACTCATTCCTATCAAACCTCTCTTGGAGTTGATGAAGTCGGATTTGATGCTTGGCTCCAACATCTGCAATAATATAGGGAACGTTTGGACCGGGTTCAATAGTTCCGGCGAGACTCTTCTTTAACCATTCTTTGTAATCCTTAGAACATTTCGGACGAAACCTGTTTGGCACTGGCTCACCCAATACCCTTCGAGTCTTCCATAATTGAAGCATCCTTTATTAAAAGCGACTTCGCCATTTTCATGATCCATCACAAATCTTGTCATGTCTTCTATCTGAGGAAGCTCTTGTTTCCCTCCTAGCTGTCTAAGTACTCGAGAAGGAGCATATGGCCAACTTCCTCTCAACCCAGCAAATATCAAGTAGGGGACCTTTCCACTTCGGATCACAATTTGTTTTGTTACTACCTAGCATTGGATAGACCACTGCACATTTTCCTCTCTCAAACCCTGAAGTCTCGGGTACCAAAACTCTTGGCCTCTAGTCCTGTTGAAATGATTACGTTGCACCCACCAATCGTGACTTTCGAGTCTGTTTGGTCTTTCCAAGGGATATGGTTCTGTTGGATCATGAACTTTGATCAAGTATCTCATCATCCACCATTGAAATATCAGGTTGCACCCTTGAAAGAAACGTGTGCCGCTTTTGCATCTATCCAATGCCCTGTAAATATCAGCAAGGATCATATGGGCCAAATTGTAGTACTTTTTTGCAGACCCGTAGCCTACTCCATAAAAAATAACATGAGTAACCATTACTACACTTGGATGGATGGTGTAGCTTGGTCCTTGGGGAAACACCATTGTCCCAAGTAGACATATCGCAAAAGCGAGGGGGCGTGTCTCCTTCCATTTTCTTCCGAAACAAACTCTTCTTTGAACTTCTCGTAAGCTCTTGCGCGTCCAAATTGATAATACAACTTCCGAATTGGAATATTTGATCCGGGAAGCCTGTCCATCCATTCAGCTTTGACAAGTGACAATTTCTCTTTGATTTCGGCAAAATCCCATACTTTTGGAAATAGAAGATCAGTATCGGGTTGGTGTTTTCTCATGTTGCACATGTAGACGCTCTCGTAATTGGCAAGAACTTCATCTATAGTTGGAGTCAACTCTACTTCTTCAAACCGAAATACCATGTTGTCGCTGTCCTAAAATTTCACCATCGTTCCAATCAAGTCGGGGTAAGACGGGAGATGGCCTATGTGTCTTTGAACTCTCTTCTTATCTTCCTTATTCATGAATTTCCACCAAACTTGGAGGTAAGGATTGGGTATAGTCACCATTCGAGTTCTCAACGAGTCATATGTCAAATTCATCCTACAAGAAAAACAAACAAAGGTAAGTTAACCTCCATCCCCATAGATAATTGATTTGTTTAAATCGACATATACATCCTTCAATTAAACACATAAGCATGATTGTCTTTTTATTGGCAAATGGGCCAAATAGACACAAGGTGGGCTTCTAATTGGGCCCAACACACCTTGGGTGTTGGGTCGACCTAGTTCGAAATGCGCTAAAAATTGGGATTTGGTTTCGCTCTACGCTAGTTGACTAAGAGTGGCTTTGAAAGACCGGGACACCAAGTGGACAACTTAGGCTGGAATTCACGACAATCATTGGACGCATGACTTACCAATAAATTGCTGATCCTTCCGAAAAAGGGTTGAGTATAAAAAGTCCAGCTGCGATTATGCAGAAATCGTCCTCAATATACGATACATATAATAGGAAGATTCCATGAATGCAATGACAGTTATAACAAATTAAACACGTTGAGAGCAGATAAACAATTTAACAATTAATACAATTAGTCAAACAAGTCAAATCTTATGGTTAGAACTTAATTAAATCCCCAGAAGAGTTGCGATTTCTGTTTTACTTAAAAATATATATAAAGGAAAAAATGACTGAGTTTTCAAAAAATCGATTAAACTTATGATTTAAGCGAAATCGAATTTCCAAAAGAACAGAGTCGCCACTTAATTTTTAGTAAAAAATCAAGAAAAATTTTAAGGTATTCAAAAGACTTAAATAGATAAAATGAATTGAAAAAGGGTTCGAGTTCAAATGTACATTCCGAGAAGGGGTTAGGCCCTCGAAATGTCCGCTAACTTGCGGTTGATCGGCGATTTGACTAAAAACGACTTTGATTAATTTTTGAGAAAATATTAGCTAAGTAAAAAGAAATTCACTTTTATTTTATTTATTTATTCTTTATTAACTTGTTACTATTATTTTTCTTATTAATTATATAAAAGGGGAATTAAATCAAAAGGGAGGGGGGGGGGGTCCTACTAAAGGGAAATAATTTAAGTTGACATGACTAATACTAAAATAAGAACTAAGTAATAATATATATATATATATATATATATGTACTTTAATGTTTTAAAAAAAATGAAATGACCATCCTCGGGAACTTAATTAAATTAAACCATAAGATAATTAGAGTGTTAGTCAAATACAATAAAATGAGTAAGAGAGGGAAAGGGAATATCAAATTTGGGACTCTGGCCAAAATCCTCCAAATCTTGGGCCTGCTGAAATTTCCTTGGGCTTGTGGTCCTATCTGCCTTCAAGAAATATGTGTATACACTTTATGTATACCCTTGTATACGAGCCGCATCCAACCCATTTTGAGTTTTTGAAAACCTGTATTTTTGTTTGCACTTCATATTTTTGCACTTCTCAACCTGTATTTTCGCATTTTAACCTGTATATCATATGTACGATTGTTGTATAGTAGTGTATACTACTGTATACAGCTGGTATACAACTTTTTTTGAGATTTAGGAGGCTTGCAAATTAAATTTCCAATCCATGTTCATCGACCTCAACATGTACGTCAGTCTTGCAACTTGCCAAAGGGGGCTGACTCGATGAAGAGAGGATATTGGGGCCTTTACGGCCCATTCGGAATGCCTAAGGGGAAAAAGACTTTAAGGGTGCAGCGAACAGGGACAACGAATTAGCAGTTGTGATCCTTCCACCACGAGAATGAAAGCACGAACAACGATCCGAACGAAAGTCCAAACTCAAACGAACTTCTAGTCTTCTCGGAAGCAGGGATCGAAGAACTTTCTGTTTTCTAGCTCTCCTTTTTTTTTTGCTTAAGTTACTCTCTATTTTTTCAGCTAGACAGATCCAATCTAAAAGATTTCCAACTCCAAAAAAAAAACTCCCCCCAAAAGTGAACAGAAAAGATGTTTATATAGGGGGGAAATTAGGGTTCGTATTTGGGGGGAAAAATGGATAGGAGAGAGTATTATTTCGAATTTTAAAATCCTAGAACTTCTTTCACCATTTGAGGAAGACAAACTTTTTCTTGCAAAATTCGTCCCATTCCGGAAGGGAAATAGGGTCAGACGCGTGCCTGCTTTTCTCTGCTCCAGAGAGGGACGCGCGGGCTGCTTGCTGGACTTGGGTCGCGATTTCAGCTGGAGTTGGGGTCGATTTTTCTGGGCTGCGCTGATGTTGCTGGGTTTCTGCTCAAGTTTTGCTCTGTGCTGAAGGAAGAAGAAGAACGCAGAACATAGTGGTGGGGTCGATTTGGTGTTGGATACATTGTACGTAGGGAATTGTGTTGATGGGTATTGTTGTAGGTGTTGTATGAAAATTGTTATAATTGTATGTTGGTGGGCTGGGAATAATTGGACAATTTGGGAGTGGGTCGGTTGGGCTTGGGAAATGGGTATTTGGAATTGGAAAAATAAAATTGGTTATGGGAGTTGGCAAATGGCTTGATTTGGTTTAGAAGAAAAAAGTTCTATCGGATTTAAAAATTAGCCAAATTTAATAAACTAGCGAGTTCGACTATAAATTAAATAAGACGAATTAATATTACTTAATTAACGAGCTTCTTAATCTTAACGAAATAAAATAATTAACTTAATTATAAACTAATTACTTTAACAATATAAACGATTAAATAACCAAATATTTAAATAATGCTAAAATCGTTTTGAGACAATTTTCGAACATTCGTAAAATATACTAATTAGACACATAATTATATAATAATTAACTTAATTATAGACTAATTACTTTAACAATATAAACGATTAAATAACCAAATATTTAAATAAAGCTAAAATCCTTTCGAGACAATTTTCGAACATTCGTAAAATATACTAATTAGACACATAATTATATAATAATTAACTTAATTATAAACTAACTAATCCACTCAAAATTGTAAACTATTAGATAACTAAACAAACTAACCAAATATCTAATTAAACAAAATCTTTTTGAGACGATTTTCCAATATTTATAAAATGCACTAATTATATACATAATTATATAAAAGGCATATTATTATTTAAAAATTATAACAAGTGACAAACTATTTGAAATAACTCGCAAATTATTCTATTATATTTTTTTTTCCGAAATTTCTAAAATTAATTAATTTAAATCATTTGAAAATTAAGAAGCTCAAAATTAATTATTATCGGGGAGAGTCAAAATTAGGTGTCAACAGATCCTGATTTTTATGTGTTTAATATTGGAGATGACCCTCTCAATTTGAAAGAAACATTATCTTCACATGATTCTATATTTTGGAAAGAGGCTGTAAATGATGAAATGGAATCACTGATTTCTAATAAAACTTGGAAGTTAGTTGATTTACCACCGGGTTGTAAAATTATTGGTTGCAATTAGGTCTTAAGAAAATAGTTGAAACCGGATGGATCTATTGATAAATACAAGGCTAGGCTAGTTACAAAAGGTTTTAAACAACTAGAAGGCCTAGAATTTTTTGATACTTTTTCACCGGTAACAAGAATTATATCCGTAAGACTTTTAATTGCTATGACTGCAATTTTTGATTTGCAAATTCATCAAATGGATGTAAAAACTGCTTTTTTAAATGGAGACCTATATGAGGAAATTTATATGGATCAACCCGTGTCTTTTGTTGAAGCAGGCCAAGAAAGCAAAGTATGTAAACTTACTAAATCCCTATATGTCTTGAAACAGGCACCTAAGCAATGGCATGAAAAGTTTGATTCTTGCATGATTGAAAATGGTTATAAAACAAATGAGTGTGATAAGTGTATATATCATAAGTCTTGGAATAATTCACATGTGATTATTTGCCTATATGTTGATGATTTATTGATCTTTGGTTCTAACATGAATGTTATTGATGAAGCTAAAAATATTCTTAGAAGCCATTTTGATATGAAAGATCTTGGTGACAATTTTATTCTTGGAATAAAAATAACAAGAGCATGTGATGGAATTTTCCTTGACCAGTCACATTATGTTGAGAAAATTTTGAAAACATATAACTTTCTTGATTGCAAGCATGTTGCTACTCCTTTTGATTCAAGTGTTCACTTATTTCCTGTTGAAAGTGAAAATGATGTAATAAATCAAAAGGAATATGCTAGCAAACTATAATTGCTAACTCTACCATGAAGGCTGAACTAATTGCTTTAGCTTCAGCTAGTGAGGAAGCGAATTGGTTAAGAGATTTATTATTTCAAATACCTTATTTTGAAAAACCAATTCCTCTTATTTTAATTCATTGTGATAGCACCGCTGTGATTGGTAGAGTTCAAAACCGTTATTACAATGGTAAATCCAGACCTATAAGGAGGAAACACAGTAATGTAAGATCATATTTGATAAATTGTACCATTAATGTTGATTATGTCAAATCTTGTGATAATCTTGCAGATCCTCTTACTAAGGCCTTAATAAGAGAAAAGGTCCGGAGCACATTGAAGGGGATGTGATTGAAGCCTACAAATCATTGAGTCATATATGAGGAAACCCAACCTGGGGACTAGAGATCCTATAACCAGGTTCAAAGGGAAAAACTAATCATATGATGACTTGTTGTGAAAAATGCACTATCTTTTTATTTCCCTTCCTATGATGTGAGTACATTGTTTCCTGTAGTTTGTGAAGATTGAGTTGATAAAACTCTTAATGAATATCTGTAGCCCGTATGAGTGGAGTGTTAAACTTACAGGAGCACTCTGACAGATTTCACCTATGTGATGTGTGGAAGTAGGTCGCTTCATATGAGAATTGAGCTTATTCTCAAAAGCACTCATGAAACCGGTATAACACATAGCCATAACGTGCTGGCTTTAAAGCTCATGTCAACACCTTAATTATTATGTGTGAGCAGTGATATTTTATTTCCCTTAAGCAGTCATAGTTCAAGTCTGAGACCACTACGACTCTGGAGTAAAAGTTACTGTTCCACTAAGTGGAGGTTCAATGCAGAGCACACCTTCATTATGCATAGTAGTCTTCCTTCAGCTGATAGACTCTCTTGATTAATATTAAAATGAGTGGGGGTTGTTGGTTTAGCATTTTAATATTACTATTTTAATATATTAATTTACTTTACTTTGAGTTAAAAGAGTGTTAGTGGGCATTCTTACATTGCATCCGTTGGTGAGGCATATATGACATTACTCACCTATCAATGCTCATAGGCATTATTGCCCATTATATTTTGGTTACAAAAACGTTCCACTGAACGTTGGGTCAACACCTTGGGTAGTTTTACATTTGCACGTTGGTGCATTTGTTACCCACACAATTACTTCTCCAAATTATTCCTCCATTACACCTTGTAACCTATGTAACTCCAAAGACCATTATTTTCACTATTTACTATACCATTATCTTCCTTTTCATTGCTAGGAAGACTTCTTCTAGTATAAATAGTGGTGGTCTTCATTTGGTTTGGGAGACACAACACATAAGAAAAGTATAGAGTGAAAGAGTTAGTCAAAAAGAGAGTTCTTATTAGTTGAAGGGAGGTGTTCTATTTGTGGAGCTTTGGACTGAACTCTTGTCCAGAGTTATTGAGTTATATTTTGTGATTAGGCTGTTGTATCCTAGAGGGGACAAGTCAAGAAGGATTACTGCTGGACCGGTGAAAAGATTTGTTGCAGTGGGCTTGAATCTCCTTAAAGAGAGCGAGATATATGCGCCTCAGCCTGAAGAGATTTATTTCTTTATTTTTATTTTCAATTGTAATCTTGTAAGTTTTTCACTAACACTAAGTACCTGTAGAATTGCTATCGTCTCTGCTTCTATAGTGTTTCTATCCCCTAAAGCATCTGCTTCAGCATATATCAAGCTTTAATTGTAATCTCGAATACATACACTGTAAGAACTTACTCCAGGGTGGGTTAGTGTTACCTTTGCTAGCTTCATCCGTGTTGCACATTAATTTATCTTGTTGCGGTTTTATCCACCTCACAGCGTGATAGTGCAATCTTGGCATGTATCTTCTTAGTACCTCTACAATTGTGTCCCACCCTTTAGGAACTGTTATCCATGGGTATTTACTTCTTATAAGTTGTGTTATTATGGACATTTTTGCTCTAGCTTATAAAAAGTAATTTCCTTTCCATGCCTTCTTGCATTTCTCCTTTTCCACAATTCCTACATTAGTATTGCTGGTATTGCCTTGCATATGAACCTCATCAACTTGATAGGGGCCGTGATGTCCCACCAAATTTGGATCATTTGCTTCAATCCTCCCTGCATCTGGACACTTGCACATGTAGCAAACTTCCTCCATAGCTTTTGGGATATGGGGGACGTTGGAAAAATGTGGGACATTGTTTCCTCTTCGAATGCTTCACAACAGTTGCATCTAGATGCTTTATTCACTTTCATTCGTTTAAGATTATCTTCCATGGCAATTCTGCCTTTCCATATTCTCCACACCAGAAAATTAATCTTAAACGGCATATCTTTGCACCACATATTCTTTCTCCATTCTTCTTTGTTCTTTTTCCGCCGCATTATCTCAAAAGTTGTTTGTACTGTGAAATTTCCACTTGTACTTCCCATCCACCAAGGTCTATCCATGTCCCATTCTGAAATATTTGGCTTTATGGTTTCTATTATGTACTCCCCCATATCTTCCGACACTATCTGTAACAATTTTCTCTGGTCCCATTCTGCATTATTCACAAACTGTTTAACCTCTATTTCTTCCTCTCCACCCCCTTGCTCTTCCGTATAATACAAAGCCCCTTGTTTGGTCCAGTTATCAAACCAAAAACTAGCTTCTCCATTTTTAATTTGCCACCAAATGTTAGGTTATGTTTCTTCTCTTATCTCAATCATTTTTTTTCATGTCTGGGAAGCCCCTTTTCCCATTGTCATTACTGGATGCACCTTCTTACAGTATTTACTCTACATAAAAGTGTTCCACAAAGTGGTTGAAGGTCTAAAGCTCCACCACAATTTCCCATATAAAGCATTTGATATATCATGTAATGATCTCAAACCAATCCCACCTTCTTCTATAGGATAACACATATCCTCCCATGAAACCCAATGTTTTCCTTTTTCTCCTCCTGTCTTGCTCCAGAAAAAACCAACAAACATTTGATGTATCTGGTCGACTAATTTTTTTGGTGGGCTCATAGCAGATAACAAATACAAAGGCATTGATTGTAAAATGCTTTTTATCAGTACCAACTTTCTTCCATATGATAGCCATTTATTATGCCAGCTTGAAGTTCTTCTTTGAATCTTTTTCACCAACTCCTCAAAATGTGAACATTTCTTTCTCCCATAATATACTGGACAACCTAAATATGTAAAAGGAAAGGATCCTTGCCTAATTCCAGTGAGCTTTCTTAATCTTATAGCAACAATCAGTGGAGTGTTGTCATGAAGATAAAATAAGCTTTTATTCAGATTTACCAGTTGTCCAGAGATCTTTTCGTAATCTCTCAACACCCCATCATTTTCTTTATCAATGCCCTTTCTCCTCAGCAAAAAAAAATGGTATCGTCTGCATACGATAAATGGTTTATTTGTGGACTCCACTTAGGCATGTCGTACCCTTTAAACTCTCTACCAATGTGCAACATGTTAAGACCCCTAGCCAATACCTTCGCAGCAATAATAAACAGAGTTGGGGACAAAAGATCCCCTTGTTTCAGACCTCTTGACGACTTGAAAAAACCAAACAATTACCCATTCACAAGAATTGAGTACCAATTATTTGAAATCAGTCGCCATATCATATCAATAAGTAATTCTGAGAAGCCGAATCGTCTAAGTACTTTAATCAGTAACACCCATGATACTCTATCATAGGCCTTGGCCATATCCAACTTTACGACCACATTCTGATATTTTTTTTCCTCCTATTAATGTCCCTTATGATTTCTTGAGCTAATAATACGTTCTCTATTACGCTTCTTCCTTTAACAAAACCAGACTGATTCTTTGAAATGATATCCGGTAAAAACCTTGTAATCCTTTGATGTATCAGTCTTGATATGATTTTGTTTGCAAACGTGCTTAGGCTCACTGGTCGAAGATCCGCAAAATGCTTAGGCTTCTCTTTTATTGGTAATAGAACCACGTTCGTGTGTGTAATATATCTAGGCAGATCGTGCCCACAAAAGAAAGCCTTCACCATGTTTGTAACATCTTGACCAATCACTGTCCAACCACTTTGAAAAAACTTCCCGGAGAAACCATTTGGTTCGCTCGTACTATCCTCATTTAGTGCAAAAACAACCCCCCTTACTTCCTCCATTGTAGGTATTTCCCTAATCTCTTCATTTTGCTCTTGTGTGATTAATTTTGGAATCAGCTCTAGCAAATCCTCCTTCTCTTCACTGTCTATTTCACTGAATTGCTTTTCAAAGAAGGCTACTACTTCATTACCAATATTTTCACTAGTATTAAATGCAATCTCCTTGGGCTGTAATGATCTCTGAAATGAACAATTTTTTCCTCCTTCCCTTCACGTAATTGTGAAAGAATTTGGTATTCCTATCACCATCTTTAAACCATTTCATCTCGGCCTTCTATTTCCAAACTTCTTCTTCTAAATACCTGAATTTTTTCAATTCCGCTTCACCCCTCTTTAGTTCCTCTATATTTCTGCCTGTAGGGTGTATTTCCAATTGAACTTCCTTATATCTTATCTCTTCTTCAAATGATTGAATTCTTTCGAAAATATCCCCAAACGCTTCTTTACTCTACTTCATTAGAGTCAATTTGATTCTTTTGATCTTGGCCTAGAATTTCATAAACGGAGTTCCCCTAAAATTCACCCTCCAGTTTTCTTCAATTACTTTCATAAACTCTGGGTGCTTTGTCCAGAAATTCAGAAACTTAAACGATTTAACCACTTTCTCCTCCTCTGAGTTGCATATCAAATGTAAAGGTGCATGATCTGATCCCTGCCTAATTAGATGATGTACTGTGCTAGATGGGAAAATATCACCAAATTCTCGATTACACACCACTCTGTCCATTCTTTTAAAAATGCAATCTTCTTCCACTCTCCCATTCCACCAAGTAAATTTGCTTCCTATACTCCTTATTTCCTCCAAAGCACAATTGTTTAGACATTGACTAAAATCCATAGATTCATGTGTTGTAAACTCTAGATCCCCCTTGCTTTTCTTCGTCGTTTAATATCACATTAAAATCGCCTCCCACTAGCCAAGGCATCTAATTCTCTTCCGCAATTGATTCCAAGTTCTCCTATAATTCTATTATGTTTAGTGCGTCACATCTCGCATAAACAGCTGATATTAATATCTTCACAATCCCAGTATCAAAACTCATCGTTATTTGTTGAATGTTGTTACTAATCAACTCACCCTTCCAATCATCATCCCAGAATATCCATATTTTTGCCGAATAATTACAATATGCATTTTGAAATCCCAACCTCCTTTTGTATACATCTAACTCAGACGGATCTTGGAAAGGTTCCATTAGGGCTATGTATTTATAATGATGCCTCTATTAAGATATATCAATCTATCAAAGGCTTTTTGTGTTTTTACTGACCTTATATTCCAGAACAAAGCTTTCCCAATCAGTGAGAAAACCCAGTTGAACTATCCTTACTACTCCTTGTTCTAACTTTAAGAGGGAGAGAAGGTTGTCTTCCTTTTACTCCACTTTTCAAATTAGAGATTTGCCTTGGGGATTATCCCCCATTCCTCGCCATTTTGTCGATATTTTCATCAATTTCCTCATCCTCTTCTCTTTCTCTTCTCCACTGTTTCCTCATATAGGTCATTCAAACCCTTTCTGCTCTTTCCGCTTAACTCAGTAGTGCTTTCATTTTCCTTCCCCTTGTAACCATCCTTTCTATGCTCCCCACGTTACTATATCTATCTTCCCCATCATGATCATTGTTGTCACCTTTGTTCACTGTTTGAGAGTCTGATCTCTCTTAATCTTCTCGTCCTTCTGCCATTTCTATCAGCCCCCTTTTCCTAATTTCCTCAGAAACCACCTTCTCTTTTTCCTTGAAATTTTCTTGTACCCATTGTTTAGTAGTTATAACTTCCCCTTCTCCTTTGTTGATCTACCCTTCCTCCATTTCTAACGCTTCGTATTGATTAGCGATAGGTATATCTCCTTCCTTTTGTGGATTTTGCTTTACATTCTACACATGTATTCATTTCCCCTTCCCATTGTTTCTTTCCCCGCCCCCTTTCTTTTTTCTGCTCCTTGAATAGGTCCACCTCTTTGTCACCTCGTATATCTTCTTTCTCTCGATTAGTTTATATTTTGGTCTGCCCATCCTCCCCTTGGAATTGTGGTTTTACCTTCTAACTGTATTGCGTTTTGTTTCCCTTCTCTCCTGCTCCTGCTCCTTTTTTCTCCTCTTTTGGATACAACTCATGGCGAATTACGTAACATTATTCATCATTATGTCCCTAGATTCTACAGTTCTTGCAGTACTTCGGTACATAATCATATTTGATTCATATCTATTTTTCTGTAATTTCCCCAGACTTCTTTCGCATTCCTACATTGATTCGTTTTGGGAACTCACTGAACAGATCTATTTCAACCTTTACCCGCGCACAACTAGGCATTGTTTGATTCTTCGTCGCCAAATCCACTTGTAACGGCTTTTCCACTGTCGCTGCCAATGAGAAACAACCTCTTTCACAAAGAAGTTTGGTGGTAATGAAGGAAAAGAGATCCATGCGATAGTCGTTGATGTTTCCTCTTCTGGATCAAACATCAGATCTCATTAGGTACGACCATCCTCTATGCATTAGATAGAAAGCAGATTTAGATAAAAAGGTTAACATAATCCTCTAAACATGATGCCCTTATCAAAACATGTATGTTGCTCAATAGTCCTATCTTGCATTCTCCCCACATCTCACAGTGTTTGGGAATCAATTTTCTTAATTCCTGAATCTCTGGCCATCCATACGAAAATTTCCTTATGACAACAAACTCCAAATTTTCACTAATGATCATTTGTTCTACCTCCTCCTCTTCCCATATTACTCTTGGCTCTCCATGTAAATACACAAGTGGTTTCACTGGGATCACATTCTCTACCTTCGTTGGTGGGCACAGAATGGCTGCATACTTCAATTTGTTCTTGTAACATCTCACAATTTGAAATAGCTAGAAAGAAGCTAATAATTGGAAATAGTCATTTTTGGAAAGAATGAAAATCTGGAAATTTGTTTAAGTTAGGAAAAGTTGAGTTTTGGTCAACTTTAAATGGCCATAAATCCTAGCTCAGGATGAGTTAGGTGTACTTCTAGACAAGGTTGGAAATCTCTTGGAATGATCTTTCCAACGCCGCCGAGTTTGCGCGAGTCCGAGTTCGTATGAGTAAGTTATGTCTTTTGGAAGTTGGGTTGTTGGATTAAGGAAAGTCTAATCCAGATTTTAGAAGGGTTATTTAGTCTTTTCCTTACCGAATTATTCTAATTCGTTTTTAGGAGATTAATTGGGGTAAAACCAAATTTTGGTCAGTTTAGAAAAGTTAGAGTTCAGGCTAGGGTTTGGAGAAAAGAGAAAAGAGGAGAAAAGAGAAGAGGAAGCAAGATTCGTTTATTTCGTCAACGATAGCTTGTGGATTTCTTCGGGGGTGATCCCTAAAAAGGTATGTGAGATCACATAGCGTTGGGCTAGTTCACCCACGTGCCAATCATGATTCAATTCAGCAAAATATGTGTGATTTGAAAGTAAATTCTTGGAGTTCTTGATGAAATTCGTTTGAATTCTTGTGGGTTGTTTCGTTGAAGTTTCTTGCGATTTGATTCATGTTTCCAGGTGTAATTTCAGTTTGAATCTATCATATATTGAGGGTATAAATGATCCTTAGTGTTTGGGGAAAGAACCATTGAAGTATAGAGGGTTTAGAGTTGAAAAACGGAGAAAAAAAGTCGTCAAGCACCTGGGGAAGGGGGTGGGGCATCGCGCCAGCCAGCGCACCCCAAAGCAGTCCCTGAATGTGGGGCTCTGGGGAGACGCGCCAGCCAGTGTGCCCCAACTTGGTCTTTGAATGTTGAGGGCTGGCACCCCGCACCTCTCAGAGTGCCAGGGACGCCAGTTCTCCCCATTCGTTCCCCACCTTTTCGTACTTGTTCCTTAGCAATGTACCTATAATTTCTAGTTGATTCCAACACTCTAAGGTACATCTAAACACCATGAAATCATCCATAAACATGAGATCATGAACCTTGAATCCGTAATTCAATTCAAGGAAAGTTAGGATCAAAGTCAAGAGAAGTAATAGTCAAGTCAAGAGAAGTTCTTAGAGTTTTCCAAAATTCTTTTCCAAATGTTTTAACTTTGTTTTAAGACTTAAATTTCAAGTTAAGCAAAGAGTAAAGTGTTGAAGTTCATTTCTTCAAAAGTATATGGGGACTAAGTATTCCCAAAGAGATTTAAAATGTTTTCACATTTAAGTATGAATGGAAACTGAGATTTCCAAAAATCCTTCGGGCTAGTTTTCAGAAAAGAGTAATAGCTTTCTAAATGAAGCAAGAAGGGAAACTAATATTTCCAAGATAGCATTTGAGCTAAGTTTTTGAGCACTAATCTCAAATCACAGAAGAAGTATGTTTTTAAACATAAGAGCTAGTATATTTTGGGAGTAGCATTGAGCACCGAATTGGGGGCGAGCATGAGTTCAGATAACTCACGTCTCCATAAAACCATGTAGCCACCATGGATAGAAAAGGGTCATACTTTTTAGATGAACCCTTTTCACAATAGACTAGTGGATTCAGTTAGTAGTTCAGGTCTTATACCTCTGGCCGGGTATAGGATGCGCTAGCAGCATGAGGTAGATCGTTGTATCATCACTATAGCTCTTATGTGATGGTTGTCGGTTAGAGAAACTCCCACAGAAGTTATTGTATTTTATATACATCAGTTTATTGTATTTTTACATTCATTTCAGAGTTATGTTGTATCCTTGTATTTACACAAAGTTGACATCATATTTTTAAACAACTTTTCTTTATATTACACTTGTTTTAAACTATTTTATATTGAAATGAGTTCAGTTAAGTATTCATGAGTTGAGAAGAGCCAAGGTAAGTGTTTCTTTCAGATTCCCTTTCAAGCCTATATTGTTTTACCATTCCAACTCGCATACTCGTATATTCAATGTACTGATGCCAGTTGACATGCATCGTCTTATGATGCAGACACAGGTAACTAGGATTGGCATCCCAGCACACCGTTGATCCAATGAGCAGTTCAGAGTCAGTCGGTGAGCCTCCTTGCATTCCGGAGGATCTATTTTCATTGCTTTATAGTTAGTTCATTAGGATGTTGTGGGGTTTGTCCCAACATCCATCTCAGTTGTTTTAGAGGCTTCATAGACAGTCAGGTGTTAGTCCTGTGAGTCTTTTCATTTTCATTTCTTATTGTTAAGACTTGGGTTGCCACTTTTGGTCAAGTTGAATGTTTAATCTTCAAAACATTCTCAGTTATTTTATTATTCAGTTCAGTTAAGTTCTTTGATCATTATAGATATGAATATTGTCTTCCGCTGAGTTAAGTAAGCCAGGCCAAGGGTTCGCTTGTGGCCAACAATGGTCTTCGAGTGCCGGCCACGTCCAGGGTGTAGACTCGGGGTGTGACGGTTTTCTGTGTCCAACTTTTTCAGTAATTGATCAACCCCAGTGGGGGGTTGACAAGGTGAACTGGTGGTCATGGCCACCGAAAAAGTAATCTACTGCTAGGTTATATTTTAACAATTCAAATTGAATTTAACAATTAGAATTAGGTAAATACCTTATAAAGATTAAAAGTGTTCAATTTTAGTAAATTTTAAAGACCAAAATGCTCAAGTTCTAATACTTAAAAGAGACTATTTTGAGTCTACCATCATAGATAAGGGACCATTTTTGTCATTTTTTCTTCAAGATAGAGATGATTTTTAGATTTTAAATCGGCGGACAGAAATGTG
>JAJOOF010008259.1:0-34869 GCA_029582545.1 Solanum lignicaule | reverse complement strand
ATATATATATATATATATATATATATATATATATATATATATATATATGAATATTAGCATATGGTAGGTAGAAAGAGAAAGAGGAATTGATTTAAAGTCATGAAATTGATTGATTCACCTACTTTAGGATTATTAATTCTTTTATAATTTTTTTTTGGTTGCTGTAAAAATCTAATCATTGGCAATGATTACCATGGAGATATGGTCCAATATACATTAGGAATTAGGATGCAGAATAGTTGGTTTGCGAATTATTTTTCATAAAAGCCGATTCGAATTTTAATTTTTTTTCTTAATGTTACATTCTAATTTAGGTTTTTATATTCTATAGTTAGCTTGAAATGGAATAGAACCTGTAGTATAGTTTTGTTAATTGGATTGAAAAACATAAAAAAAATAAAAAAATCAAAAGGGTGAGAATTGATACGTTGTTCGACGTGTTGGAGTTATGGGAGACAATTTGTCACTCAATCATTGACCAATCATATTGCCAATGATTGATACATTGGTAGTAAATTGCAATTAAAAAAGGTTATTACTAACGTATTGCTCTTTTCTTTTTCTTTTCGAATGTTGTAAGACTCATCACATTAATTATATAATTAAATTAGCTTGATACATTAGCATATGTAATTAAATATGGAGTGTATTATATTATATGAAAACTATTAGGATTGTATTGTTGGGAGGAATTAAGACTTAACCCTAGGATTGAAACTTAGAAACTGGATTGTAAATTTGGGTGAGCTTTTTGGTCTAGGCTAAACCTATGGTAATATGGGTGTTGTTAGTTTCGAAATATTATTGTTATTATCTACTTAAATAGACTGCATTGATTTGGAAGCTCAATGAAAGGGGAAGGCTCAAGCCCCGGAGTGAATTGTTGATTAATTGAGGCAAGTAGATTTCTAAACTCTTGTTAAGTACATAGAATAGTGTATTTCCTTGTGGTATGTGCTAGGGAGTAATGGGAATTAATGATGGGTTTACTTGTCCATATTGAATAATTCTAATGATGAAACGGGGTAATAAAAGGCACTGTGATTAATTATTGGTGTGTGACGTGTTGAGAATGGTTTGAAAGGCACATTAATTCATTGTTGATGTTGTATCACAAGTGTGTAATTGTGAATTGTGCATTGTTGTGAAAATGGTCATCTCCTCATTATTTGTGTGAATATGTCATTTGCATTGGCTCTGAGACATGGTTGTGATAAGTGTTATGTGACAAGAGGATGTACCATTTCGAGGGACGTATCGCTCACCGCGATGGATACTATATATCGAGGGTCATGTCGCACGCTGCGACGAATGTATGGACATATATGTCCCTCATGGGTCTCGGACTGAGAGATAACGGGTGTGGATTGTTAGGTCAGACATACATCACTATACTTGACATTGCATTTTATTGCATTGCACATCTTTATCATTGGTGAACTTGATCTTGTGTATTGTTGAACTTGTGAGTGCCTTTCTGTGGAACTTGTGATTGATGAATATTGAGCTTGTTGTTGACGATTTACAATTGTTAGAGTGTTATTGTTGAGCTGTGTGCTATGTAAATTGTGAATTGTTAGGTTGGGCTGGTTTTATGCAGATTGTAGTTGTGGAGGTTTTGTTGGGGTGTAAGGAGTACCCGTATTCTATTCCCTTAGCTTGTGTTTAGAAGTTTGCATGCTGAATATCGTGTGGTTTGGTACTCACCCCTTACTTCTACATTTTTTAGGTTCCGAGTGATGAGTCCTAGATTTGGACTGATTTAGGGCTTTATTTGTTTATATATAGTGTCCTCAAATGCTTATTTTGTGCCAATAACTGATGTAAAGTCCTTGATTTCTTAGGATTTTGGATGAAGGAACAAAGCATGGATATTGAGTTGCAAAAAGAACAAAGCGAGCTAAAAGAAGGAAGAAAAGAGAGCCTGGTGATCTCCAAGTCCATTTGGCGACTCGCTGAGTGGCCTCAATGACCGCCTAAAGTTCTAGTTTGCCATGCCCTGAAGGAGAAAGTCAAGTCGGTGAGAGAAAGAACCAGTCGGCGGATCAGTGAGTAGTTCCGTGATGCAGTGTTAGATCACCCAAAGTTACAAACCAGGAGGATGTTGAAGGCCAAGATAAAAAGGCGATGAAATTAGCTAAAGGGTGCATCACTAAGTGGATCGGTGAGCCTGACTTACTGCGCCGAATGGACCTTCGCAACATATTTTTGGCGACTATAAATACATTTTCAAACATTAAGTTTAGTATCAATTTTTATTGTGAACAATCCTTAGAATTAATTTGAAGTTTGAACTCTAAGTTTGAAGACAAATTTTCCTTAGCTTTGAAGAATTGAAACTTTCCATCTTTGAGAACTTGAAAGTGGATCTTCAAGATTCTTCAATTTGGACCTTTGTAAAGATGAAATTAATCGTACTCAGTTGATGGAAACACAATTTAGTAACTATTTATATCTTTTTATGATGTCTAGCTAAAACCCCAATTCTTGGGGTGTGATTATGTGATTATGGGCAGATTTTGCTAATGGGTGTTGCTAATTGTTAGTGTAATTTCTATTTAGAAGTGATTTCAATCAGTAAATGTGGTTTAAATTAGAGAATTGTAGTTGCAAATGCAGTTCTACTTTCGTGTTTTTGGCTTGCTCGAGAGAGAGGTTTTAAAACCAAGATTTTTGATTGATGGTCTGTGCGTATTGGGTTGTCATGGGTTCAGCTCGAGAGAGTGAATCCTAAAACTTTTTTCACACATTTAGCTCGAGAGAGTGAATAGACTAAAGCATAGAGTGTTCTTAATTTGCATGCTTGTCGATGTTCGAGAGAAATCGACTTGATTCAGGGTAAACTGTTCGAGAGAAAGTTTACCTTCTCTATAGTCTAGCTTATTCACTAATTTACAGTTGTTTTCTAATAGTTGCAACTACCCGTTTGTCTATAATAGCCCGTAATCGAATCACATCCCAAGAACCCGTCTCCCTATTGTCAATTTGTGTTATTCATTGCTGCTGTAGTTGATAATTGAAACAATCAAAACCCCCTATCTGACATTCGTGTCACCCCTAATTTGAATTATGTTTTTATTCAATAATGTCTATTCCTATGACTGATTCAAACTTATTCACACTTGACTATTGAATCTTAAGAACGTACCACTCTTTATGGGAACGATCCCAACTCACTTAGTTGGGTTATATACGTACTAGCAATTGTTGACACTTAGAGTTGGAAGAAGTTTCCCTGAAACGTTAATGAAAATGGCGCCGCTGCCGGGGAGTGGTGTTGGTTAAGATTCTCTTAGTTAAGTTGAATTTTGTTCTTTTTAGTTATAATTGAATCTACTTATTTTTAGTTTTGTTTTGTGTGTTGCTGGTTTAAGCACAGGAAATGAGTATGAACGGTAGCAATGGCAGCCAAGTGGGCCACTAAGATGACTTTGGCAACCTAAACGATGTTAATGAGCTGAACGCTAATAACCCTCATCTAATGGGTGGAATTAGTTCCATTCGCTTGCCTCCGTCCAAAGGGAATGTTGTGTTCCACATTACAAGCACCATGTTGCAGCTCTTGCAATTGAAAGGGTTGTTTGGTGGATTAGCTCATGAGGATCCCCATGAGCACATAAGAAACTTCGTTGATGTTTGCAGGCCGTTCTCTTTCAAGAACATTTCCCAAGAGTCGGTTTGGTTGAGGTTGTTCCTATTTTGTTTGATGGGAGAAACATGTAAGTGGCTGGCTGAATTGCCACGAGACTCAATCACTTCGTGGAAAGAGCTTGTCACCGCATTTCAAGTGTGATTTTTCTTCCTTCGAAGATGATGACTATTCGGGACAGCATCCAAAGCTTCAAGCGTTTGGAGGGCGAGCCAATTCATGAGACATGGCTGCGATTCAAGAACTTGGTGCTGCAATGCCTAACTTATGGTTTGCTCGACAATGTTTTGCTGCAATATTTTTACCAAAGCCTTGATTCGGTGAACAAGGGTGTACCTGACCAACTTTCTCTGGGAGGTTTGATGCAACAACCTTACATTATAGCAGCCCATCTCTTAGATGGCATGACAAAAATTAACCGGGCGTGGTATACCCGTGAAGATTAAGTCTCCCCTCTCACGTTTAAATTGACCAAGGAGCAGCTGGAGAAAGACCAAGAGAGGGACCAGAACATGGCCAAGATCATGACACAACTTGACATTTTGTCCAAAATTGTCATGGGAGTTGGTGCTCAAAGTGTCAATGCTGTGGGTGTCGAGTGTGTTAATCGTGATGAGGCCAAGTTTGAGGCTTTGTACAATGAAGAGGTGAACTTCTTAGACAACCAAGAGGTGGTTATTGTTCAAACTACTCGAGGCGGGGTGGTAATCAAGGTTGGAACATGGATAAAGGTTAGAAGGATCGTGATAGAGAGTGGAGGGATCGTAACCCCACTTAGGAAGAGAGAGACGGGGAGAAGGATAGATATGTTCCTCCCCACGAGCGCCAAAAACCAAAGGATTTTGAGGGTGGTCGGTCTGAGGATATGCTACCTCGTATTCTCAACAAGGTTGAGGGGTAGGACAAGGTTCTAAAAGAGATGAAGGAAGATATGTGGACCCTTAGCCAGACGGTTACCTTTTATTCAGTATCTATCAAACATTTAGAGACCCAGATGGGTCAAATTTCGTCACAGTTGAACCTGCGACAACAAGGAGGGTTGCCTAATGATACTATGGCCAACCCCAAGAATGAGGTTTGAGCGAGGACTTTCATCGTGCAACGACGTTAACTAAGGCCCTGCTTGGGAGGCAACCCAAGAAACCTAATTGCTTCCTTTTTGTTTTCGGTAAATAATGGTATGTTGATTGTGCAGGTTAAACTGTGGAATGTGCTTGAAAAGTGCAGATTGGCGAGCTAAATGTCCAGTCGGCGACTCGCCAAAGAGGTCGGCGAGCCCGACTTGGACCGCCGTTGGACTCTAGGAATTATGAAGTTAGAGTTTGTAAATCTCGGTGAGCCTAGGAGAAAATCAGCGTGTCGGCGAAAAGGTCGGCGATCACGACTTTGTTCGTCGTTTGGACCCCTACATTAACAGGAGGTCCTGTAAAACTTGGCGAGGTAAGTGCCCACTCGGCGTGTCACCGAGTGGGTCGACGAGCAACACTAATGTCGCGGAATGGGTGAGAACTGGACAGTTTTAAAGGCCAAAAGTTCAAAATCTTTCACATTCCTTCACTTTTTAACTTCCAAACTCACACCCACACTATATTTCTCTATATTTTCGTATTTTCACTAGTTTTTAGTCGTCGATTATGTGTTCGGAGTTGGATTTCTTTGCCGCATATCCTTTCAACTGATTTATTCAGTTTCTAATGTTTGTTTTCCAAACCCCAAACTTACATTTAGCGATTTTGACTCAATTGCAATTTTTCTTATCTTAGTGATGTGTGCTGGGCCTCTCTGATCGTAATTGTATGTTGGAATGCCTGTTTTAATTTGAATATTGTGCTTATATTGCCTAATTGTTGATTTCCCAAGATTTCATGTCTTAAAATTGATCAATCTTGTTGGGTTGTCTTTTGTTGTTGTTGGATAAAGTCGGGTAAAGCCTAAGTAACCCACATTTGTGCCAAATGATGTGCTTTGCCTAATGATAGTGCGGTTGACGTCATTCTTAAGGGGAAAAGTCGTCAAATGGCCAAACTGGGAGAAGTCTGAGTATCCTGGGGGCATGGGTGTAATGGGTCTTGGTTTAATTGTATTAGTGCATGCCTTGATTTTGTTTTCGGGGCTACAGGGTTGAATTTGGAGAATGGGGTTGAAAGTAGGCACGTTGGGCAATTTGGCGAGCTGGGTCGAGCTCGCCGAACCACTAGGCGGTTCACTGAATCCGCCTAGATCGCCTTTATTTTCATGCTAAATTAGAAGTTGGGTTCTATAACTTTCGATGAGAATCCTGAGTTCACCGAGTGCACTTGGCGACTCATTGAAAGTCCTTCTTGATCGCCTTTTTTGTGCCCATAACCCTTCAAATGCACGGTAACTTTCGGCGGGCTAGTCCTTGCTCACCGAATGCTATCAGCGATTCGTCGAGAGGCCTTTCCCATCATTGATAGGCCATTTTTCTATAGAAATTTTGAGCTAATCCTTTCGGCGAACCCGATCTGGCTCGCCAAAGTGATTCGACGATTCATCGATCCGGTCGGCGAGTCTGTCTTCTATAGTTTTTCTGCAATTCTTCTTAAGTTGTTTCTCACTTTCCTTGATGTTTTTGCAGATATGGCTAGAACAAAAGTTTCTGGTAGAGACATGTCACCTCGCAAGAGAGTGAAGGGAATAAAAATCAACAAAAATGCAGCTGCATCGAAAGCTAAGACTACCAAACTTCCCACAATAGGTGGGAAGGGAAAAGGCAAAGGAAAAGCACGTGCACCTGCGTCACTAGAGGTCACCTCCGACAGTGACAGAATCTATTCCACCTACCTCAGTACTTCTGAGAGCGAGGGTGAGCACCAGGACCATCAGGCTGCCACTCTTGAGCCTGAAGATGAGATTCAGTTAGCCCAACAAGCAGAGCTGTGATCTAAAAGGCTACATGATCTGTCTAGGATCAGAACTCCCTGAGCTACTACCCCTTCTCCTGCTCCAGGCTGTCTGAGTCCCCATAAATTTCAGTTATTCGCTAAGCCCCATGGCACGTACATTCCAAATTGGGTCAGAGAATTCTATAGTGCCTTGGTTCCACAAGGGAAGAAGCCGGGAGACAAATTTAAGCCTGTTGACTATATGGTTGTCAGAGGCAAAAATGTGAAGTGTGATAGCGATGTTATAAATGCAGTCCTGGAGTGTTGAGTACATATTGAGGATGACTGCCTATACATGATCAGAACGAAACAGTTGGAAAATCTAAAAAAATGGTTGGCTTCTCTGATCTCAGACGATACTCCCAAGTGGCTTGAGGTTGGAGCACCTATTGAGAAGAAAGACCACAACATCGTAGCTAGGTTCTGGTTTGGATTTATCAGTAGTACGCTCATGCCATCCTAGAATAAGTCAATTCTCCGCCATGCCAAAACAGCCTCTCTTGGTTGCATCATTGATGGGACGAGGTTGAACTTGGGGATGATCATTGCCCAGGAGATGCTTATGAGGGCCAAGCAGAGACATATTTCCCTCCCTTTTTCGATTTTGATCACCGAGCTGTGCAGACGGGCTTGGGTACCTAGAGATGACAAGAATGATGTGGAAGTGATTCTCACATCTTCTACTAACATTCGGAGGATTGAAGTTGAGTACTTGAAGGAAGAGGCAGAGAAGAAAAAGGCGGCCCCGATGGACTCTTCTCCAGTTGTGGACACAGATGCATTACCTGTAGAGGCAACTTTGCCTACTTCGACTTATGGGCCTTCAGGTATATCTAGCACTTCCCCTTCTACGACACCTAGTACCTCTACTACTCCCTTGCCTCCTAGATCTAGTATTGTTGTTTATGCTGCCTCCCGACCCCACTCACCTAGGCCCACATCTAGAAGACCCACATCTTCCGGTCTTCCTTCCTTCAATTGGTGTCACAACCCTTTTTTGCCTGGCGGATAGGGTTTTTCCAATTTAAGTGACAGTATTGATTAGGGATTATTTTAGTTTTTCAGAGTCGCCACTTGAAATTGAGTTATGGTGTTCCAAGTCACCTTTTACTTTTTTACCCCTAATCAAAAGGAAATGACTCTTTAAATTTTGGTCTCCGAACTAGAAATTCGGGTAAGGAATTTTATTGACCGAGGGGAAGGTATTAAGCATCCCTCGAATCCCATGGTTCTAGCACGGTCGCTCTTATTGACTTCTACTTATTTTTAAATTATTTTTGGATATATTTTATATGCTATAGTTTCGCTCATATTTTTATTGTTGAACTTTTATTTGGTCGGAACCTAGATGCGTAACTGCATTCTTGGTTTTGACATACAATAGCTTAGAAGCATAACTGCTTTCTTATCTAGAGTACATTATACCTAAAAGTCTTTCTACACACTTCTTTAATTTAACTAAAGAAAGTTAATTTTTAAAATAATATGGCAAAGGTGTGTCATCGCATCCTTAAATTTCTTGTACACATCTCAAAAAAGATGTGTAACCACATTCTTAATTGAGACAAAACTTAATTATGCTTGTACTTTTTAAATATTTGACAACTCTTAATATTGACTATAATTATGTTACAACCATCTAAAATAATATTTAGCAACCTCAAAATAATACAACATCCCAAAGTCCCCATTTTTTTAGAAAAAAAAATATATATCTTTTTCGACAATATTTTGAAAGTAGAATTACATCCATGTCATATAGAATACCAAGAACCTTAGATGCTTTAGATGACATAAAATAAATTGTATCCAGATGATTTACTTATACTATTTTAAAAGTATTCTCACACGAATAACACAAATCTATATTAATTAAGTAATTTAATTCATAGTAATTGATGAGTCAAATCTTGGCATAACAAGGAAAAATGAATAAAGGAAAAATATTGGATCTTAACCAAGCAAAAACAACTATATGATATACCACATTTTAGTCTAAATATAACAATATAAATGTTCAACATATTTCATATTATAATTACCTTAAAAAGTATTAATAAGTCAAACATATATGAAATATGAACAACTTCAATATATTGGGATCAATTCTTGCACAATCATGACATAACACTAACAAAAACAATAATAAAATAGAATTAAGTGTTACCTCTTGTGAAAATTAATTCATAAAAATAAAATATCGTAATAAGAAACGATGAACTCAAAACCACGAAAGCTAACCTCAAATTCAACCTGTGTTTTTTCTAAATTTGTGTTGCTATGTAAATTTTTCTTCCTTTTTCTTTCTTCTCCTTGTCATTGCTGATTTTTATTTTTCTTTCTTTTGTGTTGTCGTGTGATCTGTTGCCTTTTTCTATTCCTTCCCTTTGTGTGTTGTTTTTTTTGTTGTGGCCGATTGTGTGGTGTGTTCTTGTTTTTTCTTTTCTTTTTGTTGTTCTGTCGTGTGTGTATTGTTTTTGTAGTAGTGTAGGTGTATATAGGATATGTGTGTGGGAGAATATGTATAAGTGTTGAGTATGCAGGATAGGGGGGAAGTGGGGTGTGTAGGTGGGTAGTGGAGTGAAGTTGGGGTAATGGGGTTGAAAGAGTGGGGAGTTAAAGTTATTATTATTTTTTAAGATTAAAAATATAATATAATTATAATAATAAAAATATGATGTAATTATTTTGAATTAATAAAATATAAGCAAAGTCAAATTGCTAGTCTAAAATGTAATTAAGAAATATTAGCTTGTTTAATAAAATTTAAATTAAAAGAAAAAATATATTTTTGTAGTTTTTGAATGGATTTGATGCTTAACTTGCCACTTAGAGTGAGTTTTTGGCACTCCTCAAAATGAAAATTTGAAAATACTCTTGAATGACTACATGTTTTCTTGATTAGAAGCTGAATAGAAATAGATGTAAAGAAGTCAGGCTGCTACATGCATGGAAGAAGCTGATTCTGGCTATCATGTGATTGATCATTCTGAAAAGAGTTGAAACTTTGTTCTTGAATTTCAAATCCATGTTTCGCTTGAAGAATCCTGAAAACCATTGCAAACAAAAGAAATAAACAAAATTTTTGCCCCAGTTTTCATTGTTAAAATTTTGTGAGTTATTAGCAAATGTGAATTTAAAAAAAATAAACTCAGACTAGGAAGTGCTTATCCTAGGAGAAAAAAATAAAAATTAACGGTCTCAGACTAGAAAGTGTTTATCGTAGGAGAAAGTAACCAAATCTCTTTATTTAGGAGGGTCCTGCTAATCCCATTGTCCAAGAGGTTCTTGCTAATATAAATCTCATTATGTAGGAGGGTTCTGTTAGTCCCATTATGAGGAGGGTCCTGCAAATATCCCATTATTCAGCAGGGTCCTTGGTACGTTACGTCCCATTATTCAAAAGGGTCTTTGTTATGCTACGTCCCATTATTCAGGAGGGTCTTTTTTACGCTACGTCACATTATTCAGGGGGGTCCTTGCTATACTATATCCCATTATTCAGGAAGGTCCTTGCTATACTACGTCCCATTATTCAGGACGGTCCTTGCTATATTACCTCCTATTATTCAGGAGGGTCCTTGCTATACTATGTCCCATTATTGAGGAGGGTTCTTTCTATACTACGTCCCATTATTCAGGAGGGTCATTTCTATGCTACATGCCATTATTCAGGAGGGTCTTTGCTATGCTACTTCCCATTGTTTAAGAGGGTCCTTGCTATGCTAATTCCCATTATTCAGGAGAGTCCTGCAACTCTAATTCCCATTATTTAGAAAGGTCCTGCTACTCTAATTCACATAGTTTAGGAGGGTCCTACTAGATTAATTCCCATTGTTTAGGAGGGTTGTGCTACTCTAATTCCCATTGTTTAGGAGAGTCCTGCTACTCTAATTCCCATTGTTTAGGAGGGTCCTGCTAATCTTATTCACATTGATTAAAAAGGTCCTACTAGACTAATTCTCATTATTTAGGAGGGTCCTTCTACACTAATTCCCATTGTTTAGGAGGGTCCTGCTACTCTAATTCTCATTGTTTAGGAGGGTCCTGCTACGCTAATTCACATTGTTTAGGAGAGTCCTTCTACACTAATTCCCATAGTTTAAGAGGGTCTGGCTACACTAATTCTCATTGTTTAGGAGGGTCCTGCTACTCTAATTCCCATTGTTTAGGAGGGTCCTGCTACACTAATTCCCATTGTCTAGGAGGTACACTAATTCCCATTGTTCAAGAGGGTCCTGCTACTCTAATTCCCATTGTTTAGGAGGGTCATGCTACACTAATTCATATTGTTTAGGAGAGTCCTGCTATTCTAATTCCCATAGTTTAGAAGGGTCCTTCTATTCTAATTCTGGTTGTTTAGGAGGGTCCTACTACTTTAATTCCCATTGTTTAGGAAGGTCCTGCTACTTTAATTCCCATTGTTTATGAAGGTCTTGCTACACTAATTCTTATTGTTTAGGAGGGTCCTGTTACACTAATTCCCATTATTTAGAAGGGTCTTGCTACACTTATTCCCATTTTGAGGATGTTCCTTCTAGTCTCATTATAAGGAGGGTCCTACTAATCCCATTATGAGGAGGGTCCTTCTAATCCTATTGTCTAGGAGGATCCTTCTAATCCCATTGTGAGGAGGGTCCTTCTAATCCCATTGTCTAGGAGGGTCCTGCTAATATAAATCCCATTATGAGGAGTGTTCTACTAATCCCATTATGAGGAGGGTTCTACTAATTCCATTATGAGGATGGTCCTGCTAGTCCCATTATGAGGAGGGTCCGGCTAATCCTATTTTGAGGAGGGTCTTGCTGATCTAAATCTCATTACTCCAGAACATCTTACTAAACAAAATCTTCATTTGGAATCACCACACATTTTTTATTATTAGACAGTTAGCACCAAAAAATATTTTTTATGAGTTATTAGCATGAATCACAAATACCTATACCAAAAGAAAAATGCAAGACAATATGCAATTAGGGAATTCGTTCCCTAGAAATGAAAGATGATAGGGAGTTTATTCCCTAAAATGCCTCTAGAGTGTTTGTTCCCTAAGGTCAAAACACAAATAGGGTGTTTGTTCCCTATAAATGAAAGATGATGAGGTGTTTGTTCCCTAGGGTTAAAATGCAACTAGAGTGCTTGTTCCCTAAAAATGAGAGTGATTTTTTTTTCAAACAAATAAAATTATGCCTCAGTTTCTTAAATTGAGGAACTTTGAAACTTTTTTCTAATTTATCATTCTTTTTTTTGGATTCTTTTTCTTAAAAAAATGATCTAATTATGATCTTTCAAGGATATACAATTTTATTTTGTGAGACCGAGCCCTATTGTAAAACTGCCTACGTATCTTGTATAAGAAGAATCAGGTCAAATGTAGTTCATAAAAAAAATATCTTTCTTTTTCTTGATTTTTTCTACAAAAGACATCTTTTAGAAACGAATCAGTTCATGGTTGACAATGTTTTTACCTTAGTTGGTACCAACACTTAGTATGATGCATATGAGTCACCTTCAATTACTTTCAGACAAATTTGAGGTCAACTTTGAGTAATCACTATAGTTTCAAATGGTATCTCGAACATACTTAAGTATTTACAAGATGAGTTCATTTTCCCTAAATTAAGGGATAGAATTATTCATATCCTCATGTTTCAAGTGCCCTCGCAACATATGAAGTCCTACTTCACACAATAAAAGTGTTATGATCTTAGGACGTTTTAGAGGTCACTCACACTCAGAAAAATGTTCATTGCATGAGATTGATATACCATATGCTTGGCCATTATGTAAGTATCCACTAATGTGAGAACACCAAAAATGAGATCAAATAGGATTTGTCATTGGCTTGTGATGTAGCCGTAGGGAAAGTTAGGATATTCATTTGAGATAAAGTGACTATTTCCTCCTTAAAATTTGCACAATGCTCTCAATATTTTTTCATTTTCGCATTTGACCTTTGTTTTCTTGAAAGCTTCTCCTCATTTTTTTTCTTTTTTTTTTCTCATTTTCTTTTCTTTTTGTTGGAGATTGTTTTTTATTTTTTTATCCTAGTTTTTCTTTGTCGTTTTTTAAAACTTTTGCATATTTGGACTTTTCACTTTGTTACCCACCTAGGTCTTTGACGTTGTGTAGATAATTGGTAGTTCACTCAGGGAGATGGTACCAAGGTGTAGTGCATTTATGCACTCAAAAGGATATAGGCTAAGGTATGGTTATTCAAATAAAAAGGTTTATGCTCGAAATGGGAGTTCTATGGATAACATGGCATTCGGTAGGCTTGAAAGGCACAATCGGATCAAATAAAGCCTATAACCCTTTCCCAAATTAAATGTTGCTCAAAATTTTGCTTCAACCAACATTCGGGCCAAGTTCTAGATCAACAATTTCATGTCATTGAATTTTATATCTAAAGCTCACAACACAATGCACATGAAACAATGAGGTCGAATTGTTTTATGCTTTAACTTTAATCAAGACAATTTCTCAAAAATTCCATTAATATTTTAAGGGGTACTAAAAGATGTCTATAGGTCACAACAAAGTTGGTTTGTCTTGCCAAATAGTTTAACACTTTTTTCTTATGCACACTCCTAAATATGTTGGTACCAACCAAGTCAAGAATTTTTTTTAAGAAAATAAATAAATAAAAATCCTTTTAAAGAAATATTGTACCCTATATTTTTTTAAAAATAAATAAGAAAGAGAAACATTTTTATTTGAGCCTTGAATTAAGAAAAACCATTTTGTTTGCCCAGTTTTGTGATGAGAATTCTTTAGATTTTTTCTTGGTTGCGAACCTCAAAATAAGATTGCCTGCGTATTTTGTCAAAATAAGAATCAGGTCAAACGTAGTTCATGAAGATTATAAACACAACATTATTTTTCATAAGAAATACTTTTTTAAAAAAAAATTCATATGGATCACCGAACCCAAAGAGGGTTGCCTACGTATCTCATTATGTAACGACTCTAAAAATGTACTCGTGAAACTAGAGCCTCGTGTGTTGGTATATAGTTGGTAATCTTGTATAAATGCTTAAAAATGGTGCTAGAGTTCAGTTTGGTTGTGTTGGAGGTCAAACGTCAAGAGAAGTCCACGACGTCCGGAAACTAGTCTTGTGTGTACTAGTGTGTCGTCCTTGATTTGGTGAGTTGTTTGGAGTAAAAAAGTAGTGGAAGTGACCCTAGTGTCTAGATGAGCATGTTTAGGGTCAAAACGCCTGAGTACAACTCCCCAAGGACCACCCTAAGGGTCCTTCAAGAGGACCCAAACGCTGTCAAAACCAACATCCATCCACGAGCCCCATTGACGGGCCGTCAATGGATTGACGAGGCATGGATTGGCTTGGTGAGTTGTGACTTAATCTCCTCACCAAAGCCTCCCCTACATCCTCTCTGAACCTTTTGACGAGCAGCCAGGATGGGCCGTCAATTGGTACTGTGTTGCTGTCCAAAAATCTGCCAAGCCAAGGGTGGTTTGGTAAATTCCACCCTTGGCCAGTTAAATGCATGGACACCGTTTTAACTTATTTTAGGTATTTTAAAGGTATTAAAACATTTGAAAGGTATTTTTGAATTCATTTTTCAAATTAAAACTCCCAAAGACTTTCTCTCACTAAAGTTCTCTCAAGTTCAAGGAAGAAGAAGGTGGAGAGCTAGGGTTCAAATTGAGGGTTCCTTCCACCAAATTTTGTTGGGATTTCATCAATTAAGGTATGGTGGCTCTTTATATAAAGCTAGTTTTCGCTTTAGAGCCAATCTCAAATGAATTTTAAAGTTTTCCAAAGAGTAATGAAAAAGATTGTTTCTCAATTCTCTCAAGGGTTCTTGCATGAAAATGGTTTCAATGATTTAATATGGTGTTATTAATGTTTGATTGAAGGTTTTTGAATGAAAAACTCTATGGACCCTTTTCTTTCACAAAAACCCTAGAATTTGCTTATGCAGTGGGTCGTTTGCTTAAGATCCAAAGTTTATGAAATTGTGTTTGGATTGAATTGTATGGGAGACTCTTATGATTTTCTATATCTATCTATGATGAATTGTGGATGTATGGATGAATTGAGAGTTGTGGCCTTATGGGCAAGTTGTTGATGAATTCTCTTGTGGTAAGTAAAATGGTGGGGACTTGTGTGTTGTTGAATATGGCTTAGGAGGATGGTAAGTTCTCTTAATATCATATTATTGATATAATTGTTGTTGTTTGGTTTGATCCACTTATGGTGGAGGTGTTTAATTATGGAATGTATTATGGACAAGGCCTTGAAGGCATTATCTATTGAATTAAAGTGTTATCAAGTTATGAAGGGTCATTGTACTATGTGAAGGTATTCTTATGGATATAAGGTGATCTTGTATAAAGTTTTATTGCATTATGATTGAAAGTGTGATCTCTTTTAGTGTTCATATATGTGATGATGTTAAACTATGAAGAATCTCTATATGGTAATGTTGTGGCTTGCTTAGTAGACTTAGATGTGTCTTCTTGTTACATGAAAGCTTATGGAATGAATGAACGTCTAGGATCAATAGACCTAAGCATGGTGCCCTTTCTATGAATGATAAAAGAGGACTTCTAGGCTAAGCCTTGAATCGGTAGACCTAAGCGTGGTGCCCTTTCATAAGTCTAGACTCCTAAGTGAATGAAAAACCTTGAAGTGGTGGACCTTAGGGTGATTACCTTCTTCTTGTGTGAAATGATAGACTTAGACTTGGTGGACCCGAACGGTAGAAAACCTTCTCTAGGAAAGTGAATGAGCTTATCCTATTGAACCTTGATCGGTAGATCCTTGTGGTGCTCTTCTTGGTAGAAGTACTATGGGTCGGCTAGACTTAGTGATGGAGCCCTCTCTAGTACATACATGTGAATGAAATTACTCTATAGGAACTAAGGCTAAGCACCGAGTGGATATGGTTAAGAAGGTAGCCCTCTCCGAGTATGAGGTTAGGGTACAATGAACTTCTTTGGATATCCCCCAAACCATGTGCCTACATGGGTTGCTTATTAGTTCTACCCTTGGCAAGTAAAACACCTTCCACGGAGTAGGGTAGACTCCGGATTCCATGCCTAGCTAGTATGGTCTATGTCGGTAAATGCCTATTTCCCATCATGTGGGATATGCACTCTAGTTATTGGATAGGTTCTACAAAGTGTAGGTGGTAGTATAGAATGCTATCTACACATGGCACGAGTAGGCCTAGAAGATTCTAAAGTGAGTTCCCTAAATTTAAATGACTATTACGTGAAAGTCCCCTAATTGCTTGAATGTCTCCTAAAATGGTGTAATAAGGAATGTTGACTTAGCATGTTATATTGTAATGATAAATTCCCTATCTATGGTAACCCTTAGGAACACTTAGGTGTATATGAAAAGGTTGTATGGGCACTCACTTCATGTCTCACTTAAGTGTGGCTTATGGTGACTTGAGATAGAGGTTTGAAGACGATGAAAGGACTTACTTGACTATTATGTTTATGGGTTGTACATTGGTACTGGTTGAGTATGTCTATTATGTGGGTATTGTCTTATATGTGGATGATGACTTGAAATGTGTCTCTTATACTTGTGTTATGAAGGTTTTATCAAAAATGGCATGAAAGCATTTATTTCAAATAAATGTCCGTTTTAGCATAGTCATCATACTTAGTACTTAATTGTGCTAATTCAATATTTTCTACAAGTGTAGGTTCCAGCAAGTGAGCGGGTTCTATAGTAAGCTTGGGATTTGAAGTTCTTCCAAGATTTTGTTATGTCCTCATATGTTGAGAACAAGACTTTTCTATTCTAGTTTTATAATAAGGTTCTTGTAATAGACTTAATAGACTTCTTTTGATTGTAAAGGGCCGTGTCCTTAGTATGTTTTCTGGCTTATGTCTAAGATGGGTAAGAGACTTAGTATTCCGCTTGTGTACTTTTAAAAGATGTTTTTAAAAGTGACCTTTGAGTCTTATGGATTTTGTTTTAAAGTGTTTTGAAATTTTGAACTATTTTACATATCTAATGTGATGAATGCTAAGGGCTTGTGTAAGACCTCCGAGAGGTCGATTACGCATGTTACGACTTGGGGGTGCTCTCGGGTTGTGACAAATTTGGTATCAGAGAATAAGGTTTTGGAAAATGGTTTTTGGTTCAAAGTCTCAAAAGCCACGTCTAGTAGAGTCTTGTTCATCGGTGTGAGTCGCGACACATCTATGAGCGAGAGACTATAGGACGGTAGAATTTACACTTCTTTCATTATTCTTGAAGTTGTGCCTTAGAGTTTGGTCTATAGGTGTCCTTTTCCTAATCCTTCTCTTGTGTTTATAGGATATGAATATGAGGGCTAACCCGAGGAGATTGGAAATGAGGGAGTTCCTCCCCAAGATGATCAAGGTCTTCAAGGTGGCCAAGTCCCTATAGGTGAACAAGAGAATGAGGTTCCGGTGGTTCCCCCGGCCATGACTAATGAGGAGATTAGGGCGGCTTTTCTAACTCTATCTCAAGCCATGACGGCTCAAGCTAACCGAGATATGGGGCCTAGGGTGAATGCTAATGAGAGCACCGTGGCCTCAAGATTGAGAGACATTGTTCTTGGCTCTAGAATGGGAGAAGATCCCCAAGGATTCGTGGATGAAATCTACAAGATTATAGATGCTATGGGTGTGTCATCTAGGGAGAAGGCGGAGTTGGATTCCTACCAATTGAAAGAGGTGGCCCAAATTTGGTTCACTCAATGGAAAGCCAATAGACCGGTTGAAGCGGGTCCTGTAGAATGGAAGGAGTTTAAGGAAGCATTCTTAGGAAAGTACTTTCCCCATGCCTAGCTAGTATGGTGTATGTCGGTTAATGCCTATTTCCCATCATGTGGGATGTGAACTCTAGTTATTGGATAGGTCCTACAAAGTGTAGGTGGTAGTATGGGATGCTATCTACACATGGCACGAGTAGGCCTAGAAGATGCTAAAGTGAGTTCCCTAAGTCTAAATGACTATTACATGAAAGTCCCCTAATTGCTTGAATGTCTCCTAAAATGGTGTAATAAGGAATGTTGACTTAGCATGTTATATTGTAATGATAAATTCCTTATCTATGGTAACCCTTAGGAACACTTAGGTGTATATGAAGAGGTTGTATGGGTAGTCACTTCATGTCTCACTTAAGTGTGGCTTAGGGTGACTTGAGATAGATGTTTCAAGGCGATGAAAGGACTTACTTGACTATTATGTGTATAATGGAGAAGTTTCTAAGATCTTTACGTCTACTTTTAGAGTTGTTTTGAGTTAGGTTCATTGGTATATATGCTGGGTATCGGAATCTAAAGAAAGGTTGAGAAGAATAGTCGAGTTTGGGTGAATTGGGAATGGAAAACGAAAGAAGGAAAATGTCGGGCAAATCTGCTGCCCCAAACCGCGTCGCGGACCTGCCCCACAGTTTCAGAAAAATTCATCCTCGCATCACGGAGCGGTCACAGACCGTTCTGCCTCAAAAAGTATTTTCGCGACCAAAATTTAAATACATCTCCGCATCGCGGACCAGCTTTCAGATAGTGAATTCTTGATATTTTCTCATGTTTAGCTAACTAAAAACATTCCTAAACATCATGAGATCTTTCCTATCACAAATCACAATCCTTGAATCCATAATTCAATTCAAGTAAAGTTAAGAGTCAAGTCAAGAGAAGTTAAGAGCCAAGTTAAGAGAAGTTCATAGAGTCTTTCAAAAGTCTTTTACAAATTATTTAACTTTATTTTAAGACTTGAGTTTTGAGTTCAGTAAAGAGTAAAGTTGAAGTTCATTTCTTCAAAAGTATATGGGGACTATGTATTCCCAAAGAATTTAAAATGTTTTTCACATTTAAACAAGTAAGGAAAGTTTGATTTCCAAAGGAGCCTTTGAGCTAGTTTTCAGTTAAAGAGTAAATGTTTTTCACATTTGAGCAAGAAAGGAAACTTTGATTTCCGAAGAGCCTTTGAGCTAGTTTTCAGAAAAGAGTAAATGCTTCCAAAATTATGCAATAAGGGAAACTGATATTTCCATGATAACCTTTGAGCTAAGTTTTGAGCAATTATCTCAAACCACAGAAAGAAGTTATGTTTTTTTAAAAACATGAAAAGTTAGTATCATATTTTGGGAGTAGTATTGATCACCGATATGGGGGAGACTTCAGAGAACTCCAAGCCGTCATAAACCATGTAGCCATCATGGGTAGAAAAGGGTCATACTTTTTAGATGATTCTTTTAGTTCTTTTTAGCATATACTAGTGGATCCACTTAGTAGTTTAGGTTCTGTACCCCCGACAAGGTATAGGACGGCCCTGGCAGCATGAGGAAAAATGTTGTATCATCACGATAGATCTTAAGTGATGGTTATCGGTTAGAGAAACTCCCACAACAATACTTTGTATTTTTATATACATCAGAAATATTTGTATTTTCATATACAAATAGAGTTCATATTGTATCTTTACATACATACATAGGTATTATTGTATTTCTAAATACACAGAGTTGAAAACCATGTTTTAAAGCTTTTCTTTATACTTCATTTATATATACTGCTTTATATTGAAATCAGTTCAATTGATTTGAGTTGAGCTAGGTAAGTTCTTTAGTTCCTTTCAAGCTTATATCTTGTTTTAGAATTCCCCTCGCATTCTCGTACATTCAGTGTACTGATGCCATTTGGCCTACATCTTATTATGATGTAGAACAGGTAACCAGGATCAGCTTCCAGTGCATCGTTGATCTAGTTGAGCACTCAGAGTTAGTTGGTGAGTCTCCTTGCTTACACTACAAGAAAAATGCCTATTTAAGGCCAACATTTAGGGACGAGCTACTAATTTCGTCTCTAAAGATATATGTATTGGGACGAGATTATATTCCGGTCCTTATTTGTATATTCTATTGTGAAGCTACTTAAATCGGTCCCTAAATAACATATTAACTGGTCCCAAATTCTAATTGAAAATTTTAGCGACTTCCAGCCAAAATTTAGTACTGATTAAAGTATTAAAAAAACTTTTGTTTTTTCACCAAAATTTAGGCGCCAGTTTTTTTAGCTAAAAAGGAAAAAACCCTCCTCTGTTTTCTAAAAGTAATCAAACGTAAAAAGGAAAAAACTCTTTGGCTGCTGGTCGCAGCTTCCGATAGCGTTAGACCCATCGATCTTTGTTCTTCTCAACTATATACAGCGTCCGATCGACCCAATCTTAACATCAAATTACTTTCAATCGCAGCTCTGTCTTCTTCATCGTATAGTTGTTGCTCAGCTGCTTGGTGAAATAGATCGTACAGGTTTGCTTCTTCTTCTCATCAAGTTTCAATTGTTTCGAATTCCATAAATTATATTGATGGATTTTTATTGTTTTATTTAAGTTACTCTTCTTCTTGCTCTTCCTCTTTTCTAACATTAGATAGGTTAAAAGTTTCTTAATCTGATTTGTTTTCTTATGTACAATTAGTGAATCACTTATTGGGTTGAGTTTCTAATGGTGACTCAATTTTGTTAACTGTTGTATGTGCCTGATGAAGATTCATTTTTTGTATAGAGTGCGTATTTATGTTTAGAGTGAATATTCTGTCTTCGATGTTGATATTTTGCGAGCGAAATAAGAACTAGACCTGTTACATGTAACTTTTAAAGTAAGATATACTTACATAATTGTAATGCTTCGGTTAAGTAGAGGAGGCGAGACTAGCAAACAAATGTATTGTATCTATAAGGTTTTTTTATGCATTACGACAGTAGTAACTTAGCCTGCTGCAATTTCATATATAGATTTTGAGTTTATAACATTTTCCAAATGATTTGTGTACAGTTCAATTATATTTTATGAGAGAAATTTCTGTACTCATTCTCCTTTCCCCCCTTTATCTTGTTAGGGTGGCGGGTAGGGAGATTATTCAAGAAAATAATAACGTCAATTGATTTCACAAATTCTCTATCTAATACTAAGTCATTACATGTAGTATTAGAGGTCTTGTGAAACTCATCAGAAGAAAAAACATACCACTTGTAGCATCATTACCACTAAAACCCTGCCAAGTAATAGTCCATCCGCCACATTGATATATAACCTAAGTTATCAGCTTGGCAACCAGCAATCAAAATTCTAGCCACTTTCTTAGGAAGAGGTAGCAATGGGTTACTAGCAGTTTTCCCATTCTTCTGCAGCACAAGAGATTTCCAGCACATCTTCTCTTGCTAAGTTTATGTGTTCCTGAATGGAAACCTGGACCACAAAAGCTTAATTTCACATTTCAAACAGTTCAAAACGTATACATCTCAAACTACGGACACATAGGCCCCAAATGGTAGTTAAATGGAAAGGGTCTTGAGATCACCATATCTAGTACACATCTTTCAAGCAGGGGCAAGGATTAGCCCAAAACAAACAACTAAACAATGGCCATACCATACCTTTTCCATATAACTTATTTAGCAAGAGAAATTTGGGCGTGTGATATTTATATACTAGTTATTTTTGAATTTTGTAGATTTAGTATGTAAAGGTTTTGAGTATCTAAACCAATAACTAGCCTTACTGCTTGCTGAATGAACATTCTCGTACAGGTTTGGTTCTTCTTCCCATCAAGTTTCTATTGTTTCGAATTCCATAAACTATATTGATGGATTTTTATTGTTTTATTTAAGTTACTTTGCTTCTTGTTCTTCCTCTTGTCTAACATTAGATAGGTTAAAAGTTTCTTAATCTGATATGTTTTATTATGTACAATCAGTGAATCACTTATTGGGTTGAGTTTCTAATAGTGACTCAATTTTTTTAGCTGTTGTATGTGCCTGATGAAGATTCATATTTTGTATAGAGTGCATATTTTTTTATAGAGTGCATATTCTATCTTCGATGTTGATATTTTGCGAGCGAAATAAGAACTAGACCTGTTACATGTAACTTTTAAAGTAAGATATACTTACATAATTGTAATGCTTCGGTTAAGTAGAGGAGGCGAGACTCGCAAGCAAATGTATTGTATCTATAAGGTCCATATCTTTTCCATATAACTTATTAAGCAAGAGAAATATGGGCATGTGATATTTATATACTAGTTATTTTAGAATTTTGCAGATTTAGTATGTAAAGGTTTTGAGTATCTGAACCAATAGCTAGCCTTACTGGTTGCTGAATGAACACTCATTTTACATTTTTGCTGTAAGAAGTTATTTTCATCTACAACCAAGTGATCACAACAAATGACTTTCTAACATCACTTGCATAAGCTTCGAGCATGAATGTTCTGATCACTTGTGTTGCCGTTTATTGTGTCCCACGTTTTATGCTGAATCTAAATCTAATGGAGGACTCATATTTTGGAGTTTCTACATTAATATGTGAGAATAGTTTTAGCTCCTTGTAGATGCAAAAGGCCAAACGTTGCATTTTTTAATGGAGCAGAGGTTTGCTATCTGTTTGGTTCAATTATATTACCCTTTCATTAACCAATCTAATTGTCACTTCGTCAAATTTAAAGAGGAAGCATCACGATGAACTTGGAAAGAACAAAATTGATTTTTTTGCATTAGAATTTAACTCTATATGAATTTCCAGCGGCTAACTACATGTGAGGTACTTTTGTGTTCCAGAAAGTATTGCTTATGAATTTTGTGGGGCTAACTCCATGTGGGGTTCTAGCAATTATGTGTTCCAGAAAGTACAGAAAAGTTTGTAGCTTGTATATGAATATAGGATAACATTCTCATTTCTGATTTCTCCTCTAGGTTGTAACATATAGTTCTCGTGGGAAATTGTGATTTATAATTTTCTTAATTCTTTCTTTATGTATTGTTTGAAGATTCAAGTAAATCAACTTTAGTAACATTCTCTTTTTTGATTTCTTCTCTAGGTTATAATATATAGTTCTGGTGGATATTGCGATTTCTAATTTTCTTAGTTCTTTCTTTCTAACCTTAGAGTTCAACACTATTGTGTGTATCGGATCGTAACAAGTTATTTGCATCTTAATATTTTTGTTATTCTTTATTTTTTAAATTATATTTTATGTACTCTTAAAGGTTATGGCACCTAGTAAGCAGTGGATGGAACTTGTTGATAATCGTCTCGATGAAATCTACTTAGTTGGAGTGCAAAAGTTTTTGGATTATGCTTTTCAAAAAACAGGAGAAAAATATGAAATATGATGTCCATGTGTCAAATGTTACAATACAACTTTAGGAACTCGTAAAATAGTTGAGACACATTTGATAGTATATGGAATAATTCACAATTATACTTTTTGGTATCACCATGGAGAACGTTTGGGTGAGCCATTGTCAGAATTAGTATCTGAATCTGAAGATACATCAGAAGATGAAGATGGTGATGAACTAGAAGAATGTGAGAGTGAAGATGAGATAGAAGAACTGTTGAGAGATTTATATCCTAATCTTGATGAAGGAACTACACATACTGAGTGTGATGATTTACTTGAGGAGGAACCAAGTGATGAAGCAATTTTTTTGTATAGCCTATGAAAGGATTTCGAGCTACCATTATACAAAAATTCAAAAGCTTCAAAGCTTTCTTCTTTGATCAAATTGCTTCACATCAAAAGTATGGGTCGTTGGAGTAATGCATCATTTAGCATGTCATTGAAAATGTTGAAAGAGGAGTTGTTGCTTGATGGCGCCGATTTGCCAAACTCAATTATGAGGCAAAGAAGATAATTCAAGAACTCAGGCTTTCATACAACAGGATTGATGCTTGTAATAATGATTGCATGTTATACTGGAAGGAGGATAGCTTGCTTGATTCTTGTAAAGTTTGTGGTGCATCAAGATGGAAAATAAATACACATAGCGGGGAAACAAAGAATAAAAAAGGTAAAAAGATAGCGTTAAAGAGCTTACGCTATTTTCCTTTAAAGCCTAGACTTCAAAGGTTGTTTATGTCTAGAAAGACATCTACTCTGATGACATGGCACAAGGATAAAAGAGTTGATGATGGAATAATGAGGCATCCGGCTGATTCACTGGCATGGAAGTCATTTGATGAAATTCATCCTTCTTTTGCGGCTGAACCTCGTAATGTTCGACTTGGACTTGCTAGTGATGGATTTCAACCATTTCGAAATTCAAAAACCTCACATAGCATTTGGCCCGTGGTTCTTATTCCTTATAATTTACCACCTTGGTTGTGTATGAAGCAAGAAAATTTTATTTTGTCTATGCTTATTCCAGGTCCAAATGGTCCAGGAGATGCAATTGATACATATCTTCAGCCTTTAATAGAGGAATTGAAGAAATTATGGGAAGTTGGTATTGAGACCTATGATGCATCTACAAAGACAAATTTTAAATTTCATGCTTCTTTATTGTGGACAATCAATGACTTTCCAGCATATGGAAATTTATCTGGATGGAGTACAAAGGGAAAAATGGCATGCCCATTTTGCAATAAAGATAGTTCCTCAATTCGATTGACGAATGGTAAGAAACAGTGTTTTATGGGTCATCGGCGTTATCTTTCTTGGAATCACAAATGGAGACATGATAAGGACTCATTTGATGGTGTTATTGAGATAAGACCCCCACCAAAATGTGTTCAGGTATTGAGATACTTAATCAGGTACAAGATCTTGAAGGGATACAATTATCAAAGGATCCTAAGAAAAGAAAGAAGATATCACATGAAAATCGAAAGGATAATTGGAACAAGAAAAGTATCTTTTTTGAACTTCCATATTGGAAGTGCCTCTTGTTGCGACATAATTTGGATGTTTTGCATATTAAAAAAAATATATGTGATAATATCATGGGGACAATCATGAATGTCAAAGGAAAGACCAAGGACACAATTAAAACTCGACTAGATTTGCAAGAGATGAACATTAGGCCGGAATTGCACCCCATCCAAAAGGGGGAGAAGATTGAAGTTCCAACAGCATGCTACACATTGTCTCCAGAAGATAAGCACAAATTATGCCTTTTCTTAAAGAATCTAAAGGTTCCTGATGGTTTTTCATCTAATATTTCTCAATGTGTGAACTTGAAAGATCACAAGATATCTGGATTGAAAAGTCATGATTGTCATGTTCTCTTGCAACATCTACTCCCTCTTGCACTTCGTGGTATGTTGTCAAAAGAAGTGTGTGAACCACTTATTGAATTATCTATATTTTTTAGTGTGCTTGGATCAAAGGAGTTGAGAATTGATAACTTGGAACATATTGAAGCGCAAATACCCATAACACTTTGCAAGTTAGAAAAGGTCTTCCCTCCTTCATTTTTTGATGTCATGGTGCACTTACCTGTTCATTTAGCTACTGAAGCTAAGATTGCTGGACCAATTCAATATCGGTGGATGTATCCTGTGGAACGTTGGTTATTTTTTTTGAAATCTCTCATTGGTAATAGAGCATGTCCAGAAGGTTGTATTGCAGAGGGATACATTGCAAATGAATGTATGACACTATGCTCAAGATATTTGCATAAAGTTGACATAAGATTCAATCGGCCTGATCGAAATTATGATGGTGGTTTAAAACAATCAAATGATGGTTTATCTATCTTTAGTCAACTTGGAAGAACTCTGGGAGCTAAAGATCCATGTGAGCTTGAAGCGGATGAATTAGAACAAGCACACATATACATACTGAAGAATTGTGATGAAGTCTTACCATATCTCAAGTATGAAGAGTTCTTCCATATCATCTCATTATTATTTCTTTTAGGGTAATTTCTTTTCTATATGAGGACTTATGGCTCACTTCAATCTTGTAGAGTGTTTGCACAAACTCATGAGAATGCTCGACACTTGTCTGATGCAGAATGGAGACGACAATTTATTAAATGGTTTAAAGATAGGGTGGGTAATACATAAATATAAAACTTTATATTCTAATATTCTAATATTCATTCTAAAATATTCAACGAAATCTTGTTGATAGGTTGCACAATTGCGTAAAGAAGATGATAGTTGTATCATGGAAGATCTGCTCTCACTTTCACGCGGTCCCACCAAATATTCGATGCGTTCTAATGGTTACATTGTTAATGGATATAGATTTCATGTAGAAGATTATGATAAAAAGTTAAGGACTCAAAATTGTGGTGTTGTTGTATTGGGTGAGAATGATGAATTTAGTGAGAACCTTGATTACTATGGAGTCTTAACAGATATAATTGAGTTGCAATTTGTCATGGATAGAAGAGTGGTCTTATTTCGATGTAATTGGTTTGATGTGTATGATAAAATAAAAGGAGTTAAAAAGGATGAGTATGATTTTGTGAGTGTTAATCCGGACAGATTTTTGAAAACAAATGAGCCATTTGTTTTAGCGGATCAAGCATCTCAAGTATTTTATGCTATTGATAATTCTAACAAAGGTTGGAAAGTAGTGAGGAAGACTCAACCTCGTGATTCCTATGAGATTGTGGAACAAATGAATGATGATATTTTAGAGTTAGGAAGTCCTTCACAAAAGAAAAGAAAAAGAACTAATGAGGTGAAGTATCTATTTATGAATTAATCTATTCATTGTTAAACAGTATGATGGCACAATTTCTTTTATAACTACATTGTTACATATTATTCAGGTTCAATTTTCAACTTTTGATTCTTTGTGCAGGTTCAAGATGAAACCATTGAAAGCTGAAAATGAGGTCGGTTCTAATATGAAGAGTACTATCAGATATACATTTGTCGCGCCTGGTGCTATAGGCAAGGGAAGGGGACGAGGTCTTAAATCTTTGGGTGAGAAAGGGAATACGCCATCTAAGAGTTTCTTGCCTCAATCAAGTGATCTAGTTAACAAGTACATCAAAGAAATTGAAACAAGGAAGATATTTTGTTTTCTTTTACTTTAGAAAATAAGCAAAATATTTAATTGTATTGAAGATAAAATTTTTTACTTGCTTTCTATATTTTATCGTGGAGGTGGAGGTGTGGTTGTAGTTGTATTACCAAGTGATTTGCCTATGCAAACCCTCTGTGACTTCAACTTTTTGTTCCTGGTGCATCTCTTACTCGTTAAGTGCACTAGAAGGTTGTCTTAACAACGGTATAAATGAACTATGATGGATTGTTCTAATGGATTGTTCTGATGACTTTCTTTTTCAGATAGCAAACTGGTTGTTGTTTCGTTTTCTTTTTATAGGAAATTGGTGAAATTCTTGGTTTTCTAGGCAGATTGGGAAACTGTATGGTCAGTGAGCAACTTTCAGACATGTTCATATGGGGAACAAGTCATGCCCCAAACTAGAACCCTGTATATAATAAAAGATTGTTGACAAGTCATGCTCCAAACTAGATCCCTGTAAATAAAAAAATGCTATGTAGTTTGGAGTCGCTTAACCATCAAAACATCTTTTGTTCTTCTGTCCTAAAGGTCCAAAAAATGCTACCAGTATTCATTCTCCAGATTTTCCTGATGAATTTACCAATTTTTCATTAACTCCAGCTGCTGCAGGCATCTTTGATGCTTTCTAGTAACACTCAACTGAGTATTTTGTACTCTTTTACTTCAGACCATAAGAAAAATCTTTAATTGTATTGTAGAGAAATGACTGAACTTGTGATGCAAAACAGCAGCCTCAGTCTCAGAAATAATCCCCTGCTGCATCTTTTATGAAGCATTTTCAACTCCTTCTTCATATATTTAATGTTTTCACTACTCTTACCATGGTACACCCTTTTATACGTGCTTCCCACCTTGTCTTAACTATATTCAGCTTTTTGTTTCTGGTGCATCTGTTACTCGTTAAGTGCACTAGAAGGTTTGTCTTAACAATGATATAAATGAACTATGATGGACTGTTCTGATGGATTGTTCTGATGACTTTCTTTTTTAGATAGCAAACTGGCTGTTGTTTCATTTTCTTTTTCTGGGAAATGGGTGAAATGCTTGGCTTCCTAGGCAGATTTGGAAATTGTATGGTCAGTGAGAAACTTTTTGGAAACTGAGTTGAGCCTACAAACTTTCTGGTCAGTGAGCAAACAAACATTGATGCTTCATGGTAACAACACCCTGCTGAGTCCAAAATTAGAAAAGAAAAAAAAAACATCCTCCAGATGTCTGAAGAAACTGCACAATGGAGGAAAATGTGTTTATTTGTTTCAATATGTTGATGGTACATATAGAATTTGTGAACTATGTCAAAGGACCTTCTGCACAGGTTATCTTGAGTGAACTTGGCTTTATTTAGAGTAGTCCAACTGTAGCAGATGACTTTAAGGGGCATTTTTTACTGATGTTATGTAGGTCATCTGCCTTGAGTCTTGACAGTATAAACTCCCAATGGACTTGTTCCCCAGATGAACATGTCTGAAAGTTGCTCATTAACCATACAGTTTCCCAACCTTTCATAATAGCTAAATCATCTCTAGCAGCCTCAGTCCCATGGGAGTGAGCATCCGGACTGAACATCTATCATATAATTCCAAAGTTCCCACCCTTTAAACATTTTAATCTCAAATAAAAGACTATTTTTTTCAGGTTCTATAGATAAGGACAGAGGACAAGGACTTAAATAGAACTCCATGGTTCATGAGAAAGAGAACATGCAAATTAATACTTCATTTCCTACATCTGCTATTCAAGTGAGAAATGCACCCAAGAAGTTGAAACAAGTAAGATTTTTTCAAACATGTATTTTTTGCACATCTGTTATGTTTTCAAATTTTTGATAAACTCTTATATTACGTCTAGTGTGACCAGTAGCTATACGAAAGGGACTAGAAAAAAGATCTGGATCTTTGAGCTCATCTTTAGGATTTTCTGAATCTGAGGTGGGATCTTTTAACAAGAGTGATGTTTGTGCTAATCAACACATGCAAACTCCTTCTAAAAGCACAAAATCGAGTTCTACCTTCTCCTCTAGTCAAGAAATGCAAAAAATGAAAAAAATTGTTCTTGAGAAAGAGGATTGCAAACCAATGTTTCGTTGCCTCCATCTATTGATCAAGTTATGAAACACTCTCAAACAATTGAAAAAGGTATGATATCTTAATTTCATATATTATTACGTTTTAAATTGAGTTTGATTGCTATAGTTTTTATCAAATTATGCATTGTAGGTTCATCTAATCCTACAAAGGTAAAAAAAGTTCGAGGAAGCAACAAGTGCAAAGAAGTTGCTTCACTTGAAATTGGACAAAAGCTGAAAGTAACCTTTTACAATAATCGAACGGTTGGAACAAATAACATTTCGAGGCATTTCGGAAAAATTGTTCGTGATCGTAATATTTGTCCCTTGAGAGTATCATCGTGGCATCATATTAAGCAAGAAAAGCTGAATCATATGTGGGCAGCCGTTGAGGTAATAAATATACACATGATTCATATTATTTAATGCTACCTGATATGTCGTGTGTTCTTTTCCATATAGCTAATGTTTCTTATTTTAGAAGTATATCTACAGTTGCTAGTATCGATAATCAATTGTAATAGATAAAGAATCTATAATCAAGTACCTTAGAGTGTTTTTATAATTTGGGAACAAATTGTTCAGAAATAGAGATCAAAATGTTTCAATTGTTGTAGCATAAATTTGAGAGTGTTGATATGAATGATCATTGCGATCATATCTTGGGATGGATGAATGAGTTATGGAACAAATGGAGAGGACACTTGCATGCAAAATATGTGAAGGACAAGCCAATCCAACAGTCTCTTAGGAATGTCCCAATGGGAGTAGACAAAAAAAGAATGGGAATGGTTAGTAAAGGAGCATTTTGCTTCTGAAAGTTTTCAGGTATGCCTACTGAATTAATAGTCTACTTTACTAGCTTCTCTTTTCTGTAGTTTGCTTTCCCTACTTTGCTAGTCTACTGAACATCTTAGGAAGATTTTGGTGTCTTGGCCCACACCCGTTTTCTATGTTTATCCTCCTAGAATGCAACTTATTGTTGAACAAATAGAGGCAAGAAACTTATTGTTGAACAAATACAGGCAAGAAGCAGCAGGAATGCAACAAATCGAGCTAAGTTAAATATGCTTCATCATATTGGTAGCAAGCCTATTAGAGAGATTATCTATCAAAAGGTAATATCATAAAATTATTTTTTTGAAATAGACTTTTTACATGGTGTGTATTATTTGACATGTTGGACGTTGATGTAAAGGGAGGGAAAGATGGCAATCCACTAGATTTGGCGACTATTTTCTTTGAGACTCGTAAGAAAGATAACAAGCTTGTTGAACCTGAAGCAATTGAAAAACATGTGCGTTTGGTAAATTTAATATATTAATTACTTGAAATTGAAGTGTTATGATAGAAAATGTTGTTTGATATATTTTGTAGGCTCAACTCGAAGAAATGGTTCAAGCAGATCCATCTCTACCTATTATAGAGATTGTTGAAAAATGTTGTGGACCTCAAACTCGTAGCCATGTATTTGGATTAAGGGGTGGAGTAAAGGCAAAATACTTGAAAGGTGGAACTTCTTCAAAGGCTGAATTATTGTCTGCGCTACGTTCAACTCGAGAGGATAGCAAATCCTTGAATGAAGAAAACAAATCCTTGAATGCGGAAAACAAATCTTTGAATGATCGTTTGTCTACCATAGAAGATAAATGAAAGAAATAATGAACATGAAAGAACTCTTGGTTGCTCAGCAATCACATGTCCCACCTACAACATCATCTGTTTCAATTGAATGACCATTGCCTTTTCAGCTGAACAAGTTAGTAACAGTATACCTGACTTTTATATTTATTTTCTTTAGAGTTAGTGACTGTAGAGATGAGATCCGTTTTTGAATATCTGCACTACTCAACTTTCTTTAATTGTGATGGGCTCTATTTATCATTTTCTGCATAACGGCAAAACATTATTTTTAAATTTTCTGCACTGCTGAAACACTGCTGCCAGCTTTTCTGTTTTACCATGTTTTGCCTGATTGTTGTTCATCCTGCCCGTCTCTTAAGATATCCTTTGTGCACTGCTGCAACGTATCATTGTTGCCACGTAACATTGCTGTCAGCTTCTCTGTTTTACCATTTTCTTCATAACGGCACAAACCTTTTTTTAAAATTTTTTTTTGCACTGCTGCAACACTGCTTCAAGCTTTTCTGTTTTACCGTGTTCTGTCCAATTGTTGTTCATCCGGCTTAACTTGTGTCCAATTGATTTGTTTTGTTCCCTCATGATTGTTTGAATCTACTGCCTTACATGCTTCTTCTGCAAGTCCCATGTATAGGAACTGGTGTTGTTGTACTCGACGATGCACCCTTGGGTCTTCTCACTTATCTCTATTGCATTGGTCTTCGGAACTGGTGTTGTTCTGCTCGACTCTTTTATTGTTTTTTTCTTCATTCAATGTGATTTAGATTCATTTAAGTGTTTTTGCATGTATCCTATGTTTCTGTAACAACTCAAAAATGTCAAGATCCTCCAAAAGCACTGTATTCTTGGAGGGTTCGAGTAACACAGTATGTATCCATGTGTGTAGTCAATGTTGAAGGACGGATTAACTTCCAATCTAGTTTGGGATTTATATACGAACTTTGTTTGGTATTGAGGCATTGTTGATTGGTATTAACTTTGCATTTTTCTTTCCAGAAATACAAGTACCTTTCTTTTTAAGTGTCATTGTTAGTTAAATATCGTCTTTGTTAGATTTGTCAATTATTGGGTATTGATGGTATGATCTTCTAGCAGCTATTAATACATTGTTTCTGGTTTTCTGAGGTTCCTTGAATTTACTTTGATCTTCGTTGTTCGGAGATTTCGAGGGGAGGGGAAATTTTGATTGGCTTCCTTAGTTTACCTCAAATCTTGTTTCTCCATTATGATAACTCTCCCTTGGACATGCAATTCACGTTTATCGTGCGCCTAGAGAGGTTTATTGGTATGTGTCGGGTGTATATATCTACTTAACGTGAAATTTCCTGCATAGCTGCAACATAAATGTTGCTGCCAGTTTCTCTGTTTTACACTTTTCTGCCAAGTTGCTGCCAGATTCCATGTTTTCCACTTTTATGATAAGTTGATTAATGTATCTGAAAGTTTTTCTAATAGATTTTTCTTATTTCTTGCAGATTTTGTAGATGTTCGCGGATATCACATGACAAAGACTAAACTTTAAGTTTTTTGCCCAAATTTTGTTCATTATTAAATGAAGATACAAGCTTAGAAGATGGACTAACTCATTGTTACTTCGCTATGAAAGTTATGAAAAACCTTGAATGTTATCTAAGTTTTTTCTGTTGATTAAGCAAATATTGAAACTTACATCATGTGATGCTCACAAATTTATTATAATCAATCGTACTCTTTTATTTCTATCTCCCTGCAACCCTTTCTATATCATCTTTTGTATCCAAATTTATAGTTGTAATTAATTTGATATTTGTTAGTTTCTTGTGATAATCAATGGTTGTAGGATCAATGGTGATTAGTTAGAGACCATAATTATTGACCATCTCTAAAGGTCAATCTAGGACCAATATTGTTGTTCGTCTCTAAATCATAAGCTAGGACTAGAATTGAAACTAGTCTTTAAAGCAATTTTAGGACCATACTGTTGTTCTTCCCTAAAACTACTCTAGGACCAGTTTGTTATGGTCGCTAGAGGTAATCTGGGAGCAGATTTTTAATTGTCTCTAACGCTATTCTAGGACCAACACACACTCGTCTCAAAAGAGTTACTAGGACTAGGTTGCGGAAGGTCGCAAAAGAGGTTTAACGACCTAAATATCAAAGTATCAATGGTCCATTTGAGACTAGATATGCAGTCTCTAAAAGTATTTCACAACCAGTGTTTTTACTCGTTTCAAAACCATTCAGGGACCAGTTTTTTGAAATCGTCCTTATGGACCAGTAGCGACGGCAATTTCTAGGACGAGTGACGACCAGACTTTTCTGGTCTCGATTGCTCGTTTGGGACTAGATTTCCCTTCCTTAGAGGCTGATTTTCTTGTAGTGTTAACGGAGGATTCCTTTGATTATGTTTTGTTTCATTGCTTGCTTATTTCAGTTGTTAGGATGATCGGGGGTCTTTTCACGACATCCCTCAGAGTTTAGAGGCTTCATAGATAGAGTTAGTTGATGTTAGTTCATGAGTCTTTACTTTTCCTTTTCAGTTAAGTTGAGACTTGAGTTGCCACTTTGGCAGTGCATGTTATTTATTACATTTTCAGTTATTTATTGAGCAGTTCAGTGTACTATTTTACAAGTATTTATCTCTATTAAAGTCCTCCACTAAGTGAGATAGTCAGGCCAAGGGTTCGCTTGGGGCCATCAATGGTTCTCGAGTGCCAATCTCCCCCAGGGTGTAGGCTCGGGGCATGATAAACTTGGTATCAGAGCACAGAGTTCAAGAGTCCTAGGGAGTCTATGAAGCTGTCTGTAGAGTCATAATTATTGGTGTGAAGCGCGCCACATCTACAATTAGAAGGCTGCAACATTTAAGAATTCCTTCACTTCTTTCATACTCATTTCGTGAGATAGAGTGTATCTCTTTAAAAGTCTCTTTCTAACTCGTGCTTACGCATAACCAATTTTTAGCTGGGCTATGGTCGAGAGTGCCTTCATGAGGCATTTCTTTCCTCGTGAGCTAAGATAAGCAAAAAGATGGTTGCCGACATGAGGAGTAGAATGAGTTTATTTGTAGTTTTATTTGCTCGTCTATCAAGTAAGGAAAGTAAGGTAGCCATGCTAATAGGTTACATGGGCATAGCAAGTCTGATGATCCATGTGCAACAAGTTAAGAGGGACCAGCTGAAAGATAGAGAAGAGTTTGAGAATAAGGGGGCTAAGACATGAGGGAATGAATCCGAGCAGCCAAAAAGTAATGTGAATTGGTCTTCTTTCCAACATAAGCAGAAAAGACCTGCTCGATCATCTGCTAGTGCACCTGCCCCAAGGAACAAATGTTAGTATATTAGTCAGAATTCTTAGAACTTCAAAGCTAGACCTGCGCATTCGCAAGGTAGTAAGGCACAAAGGGGTACTAAGACTTCTGCATGTGCTAAGTGTGGTAGAAGCCACTCAGGGGTGTGTTGTGATGGCTGCACTAGTTGATTCAAGTGTGTCCAGAATGGTCATTTTATGAGAGAGTGTCCTAAGAGCAGACATAGTAATGGTAATGGGGGTAATATAGCCCAGTCTTCTTCAATTGCTCCACCAGATAGAGTTGCATTTAAATGAGCTACTTCAAGGGCAGGCGGAGAAGGAAACCATCTTTATGCTATCACTAGTCGCCGAGAGCAAGAGGATTCACCAGATGTTGTCACTGCTATGATCCAAGTCTTCATTTTGATGTTCTTCCTGAGCCTTCAGTGTTTCTACACCTGATGGTGAGCCAATTCTAGAAGAAAGAGTCTATCGTGATTGTTCTATTTTCGTCCATCACAAGAGTACCATGGCTGATTTAGTTGAGTTAGATATGGTAGATTTTGATGTCATTCTAGGTATGGACAGACTTCATGCATGTTATGCATCAATAGATTGTAGAACTCGAGTAGTCGAATTCCAGTTTCCCAGTAAACCAGTTATAGAGTGGAAGAGCAGTTCAACAGTGCCTAAGGGTCGTTATATTTCGTACCTTAAGGTGAGAAAATTAGTTTCTAAGGGGTGTGTCTATCACTTAGTCCGAGTTAATGACTCTAGTGTTGAGATACCTCATTTTCAGTCTGTTTCAGTAGTAAAAGAGTTTCCAGAAGTCTTCCTAGATGATCTTCCCGGAGTCCCTTCTAAGAGGGAGATAGACTTCTGTATAGATATTCATCCACATACTCGTCCTATCTCTATCCCGCCATATATATTGGCACCAGCAGAGTTGAAAGAGTTAAAAGAGCAGTTGAAAGAGCTTTTAGAGAAAGGTTTTATTCGACCAAGTGTCTCACCTTGGGGCACTCCGGTCCTATTTGTGAGAAAGAAAGATGGTTCACTTAGGATGTGTATATATAGATTACCGTCAGTTGAACAAGGTTACCTTCAAGGATAAATATCCTCTTCCCAGGATTTATGATCTTGTCGATTAGTTTCAGGGTGCTACTTGTTTCGCTAAGATAGACCTCAGATCTGGCTACAATTAGTGGAAAGTTAGGGAATGTGATATTCCCAAGACCGCATTCAGGACCCGTTATGGTCATTATGAGTTCTTAGTTTTGTCCTTTGGTTTGACCAATGCGTCTATAACATTCATGGACTTTATGAATAGAGTATTTGAAACGACCCCAAAAAAAATGCCCGAAAATGTGCTTCGGAAACACCTATAATTGTGATTTCCATATATCTCAAAATCTGTGCATGATTTCGGAAATTCGACTTCATATTCTTATTCAGGGGGTCAAATTGAGTGGGAAATGGGTCTAACCCGAATTTTAGAGCAACCGTATCAAAATTCGAAAATCGCAAAAAATGCGATTTGGA